>CM047873.1:20894162-21072082 GCA_026212405.1 Petrea volubilis | reverse complement strand
GTGTAAGTGTGTAAAATTAAATATATTTCAAGAGTTTGAATATTTTCCTTTTGGAAAGAGAAAGCATATCCCAAGAAAATTATTTTTTATGGATTATTTAGAAAATCAATAATCTTTAGGAATATACTTAAAGCCTTCAACAACTGATACATGTAATAGTATATCAGGACATTTATCAAAATTTTCAATTATATTTTTTTCTAATGACTCCTTAAATGTTGGACGTCTTTTTATAATCTCTATAAATAAATAAAACAATCACAAAAAAATCACTTTGTATATCTTGTTCAATTAAATCAACTATTTAGAGAGCATTCATACGCAGCTTTGCTCGATAATGGAGATGAAATCCAAGTCAGAAAGACATTGAGCGCATCGATAAACTTGACAAGCAAAATTATAACATAATGCTGCTCCCAGGAACAATGAACAAGAAAATATTTGTCCCCGAAATGAAACCTATACGTGTGTGTGAGATAGAGAGAGAGAGAGAGAGAGAGGGGAGCAAAATTATAACATAATGCCGCTCCCAGGAACAAAGAACAAGAAAATATTTGTCCCGAAATGAAACCCTATACGCGCGCGTGTGCGTGTGTGTGTGTGTGTGTGTGTGAGAGAGAGAGAGAGAGAGAGAGAGAGAGAGAGAGAGAGATCCAAAATGAAAGGGATTAAGACTGGCCATTTCACAGAAAAAAGGTTGGATCATAACATCCCAACTGTAGCAATTCCAGAATAGTCTCTCTTATAATTTTCATCTTCTTGTTCTTTCAAATAGTGTCAATTAAGCAAGAACTTAACATCAAAGCAAGGATTCAAAGATTGAAATTGCCTGATGATGACTAATTGCAGCGAAAATTTTGAGCAGACGATCAAGCATTAGATATCTAATGATGGTTTAACCTTCTCCTTTAGAAATTGTAGTATGTGCTCTCGCTTCCAGTTATCGATTCTGCATATACAACACCGAGAAAATTTGATGTTAAGCAAATAATTTCCATATAAAAATTATAAATACTCCCTTTTAATCATCAAAACTGGAAAAAAAATTACCAATAAACTTGGATAACATCATCAGAGCGTGCTAGAACAGTTCGGAAAAGTTGGGAAAAAACTGGATTATACATCATTCAATTGTGTAATATCAACTAAGATGAAAATAAATTATAAGTGAGGTATGTGCAATTCGAACCTAATAAGTGATATTTATGTACTTTCCTATAGTTATAAGGCGTAACTATTGCATTTTTAAATTCTATAAGCAGGATGCCAAGTAGTCTAGCCTTCAAATTCACCAAATTACTAAAACCAAGCACAATTCCAACAACAAATATCTGAAAATGTTAATCCAGCTTAGTACCAGTTCTAGAATTGAAGTCTAGATACATTACCACCTTTTGTTGTAACAATAATTACTAATCTAATGAAGAAATTTACTTCGCAACATGTTGGGGAAAACACGTAGAAACAGAGCAAAAGTAAGCTCACCTAATGGTTTCCTTATTTCTCCATCATCATCCAACATAATCAACTTTGGTGGAGAATTATAAGCGTATTGAACTCTGACTGTCGGGAATTTATCTTTCTCTTCCTCGATAAAGCCAACTAAGTCGGGATAGAAAACCAGTTTCCTCATGCAAACCTCTAAGATACCACCAGAATATACAACCTGCAAACCATGTTCAAAGAAGTCTTGACCTTGAGTGTTCATGGCAAAATAAATAAAAATAGAAGATAAAACAGGATTGTTGGAAAAGATGGATTTGGACATAGGAGCAAGATATTGGCCCATAAAAATCTTTTGAATCCCATTAAGTATCAAAAACTCCAACATAAGCACAAAGATTCTTGTTACAATATAATACCGATTCAGATAACCGTACCTTGCTACTGGCATCATCAGAATCCTCAGCACAGCACTTTAGACATTCAGATACCAGCTCTGCATTCGATAGGGAATTTAGTTATTAAATCATCACTGGAACACACAGATAAAAATATCTCAAAAGTCTGATAACATGGAGTTTGATGAGAGAGAGAGAGAGAGAGAGAGAGAGACAGAGATAGAGAATCATGAACACAGCAACAATAGGGTAAGTTACACAGACACCCAATAACTAAGTGTAATTAACAAATTTCCTCTTTTAGTTCAAAACTACAAATATCCTCTATTCATCAATGCAATTTAATCAAACTGGAGATATTTATTAATAAACCTTGATAATATCATCCAAATATGTGAGAAGTATAACATCACTTAAATATGTGTAATAAGCAGCACAAGGGGGCAACAATAAGGTAGAAATAAGCTACAAGGGAGGTATGTGTAATTCCGAAACCCAAAGCAAATGTTTGTGTCATTATAGATAGTTATAAGGCAGGGTATTGTAACTGTTGCACAATCTAATAATTTCATCGTGGTTTTCTTCAGTCTCTCAATTATAATCGCATTGCAAGAGAGCTCGGTTTTATGAATTACAGGCACAGGATGAATCTTGTTAACCTTTTCAAGCATTTCATCACAATTTTCGATCAACATATCTAGTGCTACACAATTCTTTCGTCTTTGTCTTCAGCTCAGCATATATTTATCTGCATAATCCACTGTTGTACTTAACTCAATGCTTCTTTCTACATCTCTTTATTAGCTATTGAAGGTCCCAAACAATAACCATTCCATAGAAAGCCTCTTCTACAGTTCTATGTTTTTATTTTACTTTACAGCACTATATCCCTCATGTTTATGTTTCTCATCCATTTCGCAAGAACTTTGACTAATATTTGAAAAGGGGATAAAATGGTTTGTTTTCAAGACCAATAAGCACACATCTTATTTAGATGTGAAATAGTTGTGGTATATGTGTAACCAATAAGTTCCAGGAAATATGTTATTTAGTTAATCAAAATGTTGTCTCATGTGCAGGCCGTGCCTTCTATATGAAAGATTTCATACTACCTACTTGAACATATACGAAGGCGGTTTCTGATACACTAGATATGCAGCGATGATGTCGTAAAATAGAAATTCTGATACTGTCATGCATAATCTAATGGTCTATAATTGATTGGGCATATATACCCAAACGGGTTGGTATGACAAATGCCCTTTCTTTATGCTAGGTCATAAAACTCAAACAGGCACATAATTAAATAAGTTTTTAGAAAATATAACATTTTCGGTCTCCAAGATGAAGGGCTTTGAGAAGAAAGGGAGAAAACTTTGTTACTTTATCTTCTATCATTTTACTTTTCCATTCTCACTTAAGTGCTATGCAACATGGGATGTGACTAATGTGTGTACCATGTGCTTTAATCATCCCCCCAACAACACCCAAGAATCGGTTTTCCTTTTCCAAGCCATTTTTCTTTCTTTCAATTTTTCATAAATGAGTACCTTAAGTAGATAATTTTTCCAATAAGATGGCACATTAACTTTTTCATTGACAACCCGCAGTTTTTCTTCAACAATAAAACTCATCATCAAAATAAATACTCAAGAGAAATCCTCAAAAATGTTACCTTACACCCCCAGCTGATTGACTTCCATACTGAAGGACCAACACAAGAAACACAAATGATTCAGATTTTACAAGTACATACCTGAATCACTACCGTTTAATCAACAAGCTTACCCCACAAATACTTACATAACTTTAGAAAGAAATACATAAACCTTTATGTTCCAGTATTTAGCCATCGTTTCCCCCATTTCTTGAACAGTTACAAACACAGGTGCACACGCACACACACACACGCGCGCACTCACATAAATATATCTCCATTAATTCTACAGAAGGCAGCTCTACACGCCTAAACAGCTAAGGAAAACGTAAATCATCCAAAAATGACAAAAACTCTGCTATCAGCGGAACCCAGAAGCTAAAACACTGAAAAATTATATCTTTTGAAAGAAAAAGTATCGTTAAACAAGCAAACAACCATAGATTCAAAAGGGTATGCAATAATACCTTGATCTTTGACGTATTCAGCGAAGGTATGGCAATCAGAGCAAAGAGCGAGGCCCGTGAACCCTAAATTTTCGCATTCTTTAGTGCTGAGTTTCTGCTCTGCTTCGCAGAGACAAAGAAGCAATAACAATGGAATTAATGGCAGAATCGAGGTAAAAGAAGGCATTATTATGCCCTCGATTTTTCAGGCGTAGATTGAAAACGTTGATTGTGAGACAGAGTTTATCAGGGGAACAATTGGGTCGAGCAAAAGGGGGAAATCGTAAAGACAATACTCAATTATGAACGAATTACATCCAAAAACTCTTAATTTTGGCAGGCTCCATGCCTCGTATAATAAAAATAGGGATTATTTCATTTTTCATCCTTTAAGTTTGATGCAAATTTGATTTCGGTCCTTTATATATATATACTATTAATTTTGATCTCTCATGTATAGACACTATCAATATTTGCCCCTCACGTTGCAATTTGTTATTTAATATCACTCTTCCATTAAGTTTTTCCATTTACAAAATAAAAAAATATTAGGATTTTTAACAAAAAATTTAAGAAAATGACAGCGTTGGATAACAGATTGTAGCATAAAGGACCAAAATTGATAGCTTCTATAATGAGAAACCAAAATCGAATTGAGATCAAATCTAGGGACGAAAAATGAAATAAATTCTAGAAAATAATTTGATTTAATGACATTAATTATTTTTGATAAATTGAAAATTAAATTAAGGAAATTAATAATAAAATTATAATTGGTTTGGTATAATGGAAAGTTCTGAATTGGTGTAATTTTTCGAATTAACAACCATATCAATTCGAATTGATGTAATTGAATTGGCATGGCTCTTTTCGACCAAAATAAAAATAAAAATAAAAATGGCATGGCTCTTGATTCAATGGTCATGCCCTTCAATCGAATTAGTGGGGTGAAAAATCAATCATTATGTCATTTCATTTAATAATTATTTTTTAAAAAAAATTATAATTTTTTGAATAAGTATTTCATTCTCTGCACTCTGCAGGTGGGAGTGCAAAAGCTACTCTCTCTCTCTCTCTCTCTCTCTCTCGGTGTTGATGTTGCTTCTAATTTGAATTTCTGCAAATAGGGTTGAACTTTTTCCTTGGACAGAAAGAGAATTGCGGTCTCACGAGATGGAGAACGAGTTATTTGATTCTTCAGTTGACATTACAATGTTAGCCACAAGTGTTAACCTCATAGTTCCTATAATAAAGGCCTTGCTTGGCTCCATGTCAATACAGTTAATACTCACCACATGATAAATTTAGAAACATGAAACATTAGCAATCCTCACTAGTTTGAGACCACAAACCTAGTGATTTTTGATGAATACTTCCTTTACACTATTTGGTTTTCAAGAATCCGCGAATACGGGAAGAAACTCCTAGCTCAAACCAAAAGTGGTATTCATTTGTCCGGTAAAAGCTTCTTAATCATTTTCAGATGAATGCCATCTTGACCTTCCTCTAGCAGCTGATCGAGCAAGAGGGACACAGTTGCTGAATCGGGAGAGAAACCCCTTGTCTGCGAAAGAGCTTCATCAACCTATTGAGTCCTAACACAATCCATCCAACAAGATACTATGAGTCTGCAAATCGGGAATAATATTATGAGCTTCCATATCTTTGCAAAGCTCACACCCGTCAGCAGATCTACCTTCACACAATAATCGTTGTATCATTGTGCTATAAGGATTTGTGGTGCGCTTTAAACCTATGCTAGGAGCTTCAAGGAAAGGACTCCAAGCTTCATCCACCTTTGCTAGGAGCTTCAAAGAAAGGACTCCAAGCTTCATCCACGTTTCCCATCTTGCAATATCCATTGATCAAACTGTATCTGCTATGGAATCAATTACTTTTCTTGCTTTGTCCATTTGTCCGATCAAGCAATACCCGTCTGTGAGCGCACTATATGTGACAACATTAGGACAAACATTTCGTTCCATCATAATTTCCACAGCCTCCTCAGCCTCTTTCACCTTACCTTCCATGCAAAAGGCATCCACGAATTTCAACTTTAAAACTTTAAAACCTAAAATAAAATCATTGAAAAGCACACAAAACATGCACATAAAACTGTATGCATTTTAGGCTTATCAAATTTGTTGAAATCTTTAATAGGAAAGTTAACAGTGGGATGACATTGGACAAAAAGGTGTAACGTGAGAGGACGAAATCTGATAGTATGAGTTTGTGAGGGACCAAAATCGGAAACAATTATAACAAGATCGACAAAAATTGAAATTTTCTCTTTAGTTTCATGAGGGACCAAAATCGGAAACAATGTAAACGTGACGGAAACAATGCACACGGCAAGTAACTCCTTTTAGGGCACAACAAATTAAAACCTAAATAAATGTTAATTTTTCTTCTAGCTACAAACTTCTTGTCCTCCTCCGGCAGTTGATCAAGTAACACGGAAACAGCAGCATATACTGTACATTTTATCCAAGACAGTGGAAGAACACCACCTGCTCAAATGGTGACTCATTGTTAGAACAAAACTGATTCTCTCATGAGTTTTTGCCGCTGGCATGTTTATATTGAGACGACAAGTAACTCCTTTTATCCCATAACAAAACCAAAATAGATATTCATTTTTATCTAGCCAAAAATTTCTTAATCAATTCCGGATGAATGCCATCTTGATCTTCCTTTTGCACTTGATCAAGTATCAAGGACACAGTAGTTGCATCAGGCGAGAACCCTTTCTCGCCTGTACATTTCATCCAAGAATGGGATTACTTTGTGAAATTACTTTCTTTTAAGCGAACCCTGGGTGAAAAAGTTGTATGTCAAACTGTCAGGCACATGACCACCTTTTTCCATTTCAACAAGTAATGCCTTTGCCTCCTCTACAAGCCCTTCTTGACAAAGTGAACCAATAATAATATTGTATGTATGACTCTTTGGTTGCAAACCTTTTAAAGGAAGACTAATAAAAAGATCTCTTGCGATGTCAATTTTTCCATTTTTGCACAACCCATTGATAAGGATGCTATAAGTGATTATGTCGGGATTAACACCTTTGGCTTCCATTTCTTGTAACAAAGAAAATGCATCTTCAATCTGCTGAGTCCTACACAAGCCATCCAACAAGATAATATACGTCTGCAAATCAGGAATTATATTTTGAGCTTCCATGTCTTTGAAAAGTTTCCATGCATTAGCAGATTTACCTTCACGCAAAAATTCTTGAATCATGGTGTTATAGGAAACTGTTGTGTGCCGTAAACCTTTACAAGGAACTTTGAGAAATATGCTCCAAGCTTCATCCACCTTTCTCTTCTTGCAATATCCATTTGTCATACTATTATAGCTAATGATATTAGGCTTAAGCCCTCTATCTGCTATGGAATCAAATATTTTTCTTGCTTCATCCTTTTGCCCTATCAAATAGTATCCATCTTATTAATGCGGTGCACGTAATGATATCAGGACAAACATTTCGCTGCATCATAATTTCCACAACCTCCTCAGCCTCTTTCACCTTTCCTTCCTTGCAGAAGGCACCCAACAATATGCTAAAAGTAATCGCATCTAAAGATATTTTGTGATCTACCATTTCAGCTAATAAGTCTTTCACATCTTTCCATCTCCCAAAATTGCACAAGCCCTGAATCATCAAATTATATGTGACAACAGTGGGTGAGATGCCCTTGTCAATCATTTTGGAAAAGAGCTGAAAAGCATCATCAATCATTCGATCCTATCATAGACTATCAATTACTGTGTTATAAGATTTGACGTTGGGTTTACAGCCTGTTTTTACGAATAACCCAAGCAAATCATAGGCAGTGCGAGTGAGACCAGCTTTGCAGAGCCCGTAAATAACAGTAAGAATCATGACTTCATTAACCTCACACAGTTTCAATATCAACAACTTTTTGAACAATATTTCCGCCTCGGCAACCTTATTATCTAAGAAGAGCCCTTTTAGGAGAGTGCTGAAAGTCGTCACATCTGGTGTGCACCCGCGCTTGAAGAAGCTGCCTAAGATAGCAAACGCAAAGTCCGATAGACTTAGAAGGCAGTAGCAATTAATGGCAATAGTCAGTGTGTACTCATCTATGGGGGCACCCTGTTTACACATTTCTTCGAACAGGTTAAGTGCAACAGAGTAGCGTTTCATCTTGACAACAACATTCAACAATTTGGTGAAATCAACAACAGAAGGTTGTGGCCTCATTCTCACCATTTCACGAAACAAGAAAATAGTATCATCCACTTCATTTATACAGCTGAAATCTGTTCTGGGCTTGGCCAAAAAGGGTCTGTTTTTGGCAATCTCATTATGAAGAGGAGAACAGAGAGAGAAGAAAGGAAGAGTAGAAGAATTACCCATTTTTGTAGGAAATCCGCTATGCATGACAGCCATCGCAGAAGCTCTCATAATCTTCTCCATCGATTTTGTGAGAATTCCGTTGGAGACTGGAGTGAAAGAAGTGCGTTGAGATATTAGCAAGAATAAGGGAGCTAGAGGAGCTTGAATTGGGGATTTTTTTTTGTATACTTTGCGCATGAAAATCAGGGGAAATTATTAAAATTCCCTTAAAATTAAATTTTATATTGGAAAAACTCATGAAAATGATTTTGAATTTCAAAAACCCATTTCACCAAAAAAATTTTTAAAAAAAAGTCCAACTATTAACTTTAATCCTACTTCTGGGCAACCCTTAATTTTCTTACATTATCCTTTTTATATTTAACTGTGGAGGAAAAAAATTTTCTTGCTCCAAATTATAGTACTTTATATTTCATTTTTCGATCATTTTTATTTTCCTTTCGCTTTTCCTCGTCAAAATTCACAATCCAAACATAGCATTAGTCTTTTTCTTGTTTGATCTTTTTCATTGGAAGTTTTGCTGGTTGTTTCCCCTTGTCTTTGTAGCGTATTTTCTCGTGAGTCTTGAGTGAAGTTGTAATCTTTTCGTCATGCTTAACACCTCCTTCATTGTCCATAGCTCATCATTTTGCACGGTAGAATTTCCTTCATTTTGAAGTGTTTTTTTTTCTATCTTAGTCATCCAATTTCGATTCATTGACCGACTAATTCGGATCGGGCACTGTAGAAGCCCATTGTGGGGCGCGACCCTCCCAATCCAGTTGCCCCATTCACAACATCATAAGGACACTTCTGGTATTATTGTTTTGCTTCTTATCTTTGTTCATGCTTTTTGTTACCCGCTACCCTTTCCTTAGTTGATTGATTTGGTTGCGGCGTTCCGGTCCATCTACATCTCTAAGTTTTAACTCACAAGCTGTTTTTTCTGATTTTTTCCTTAACTTGAAGTTGTTGCCTACGATTTTGCTTTTGATTTTTTGTTGCTCCCGTGCTTCTTTTTCCCTTCTTCCTTTTCATGAGTTTATTTGTCGGGTTTTCAATAGCTTCGACAATTGCAAATAAGACAACATTGCGAATTTCTGCATTTCTGTCAAGTTTGAAAAGAAAGTTGTATTGTTTTTCAATAGTTTCTGCTAAACCCATGTATCTTGTTCCTACAATAGTTTGAAACATATGTTAGTTTTACGTAATTTTTGTTAACCATAGTTTTTAAGAATTAAGCGTTAATTGATGCTCAATTCTTTGATTATGTTGTCTAATTAAAAGAATTCAATACGGCCTAAAATATTTTTTCTTTAAAAGTCTAATTTTTTTTAATTATAATCAATTAGAGATACCCTACAAATATCAATTCGAAAAACACCCTCCACACACTAAAAAAAAAAAAAAGAGGAGAGGACAAGAGGATACGAACTCAGATCTCACTGATACTGGTTCAAACTCCTACTATTGGATTACAATCCTAGCGGCCTTTAAAAGTCTAATTATACTAAGACGTCTTTTATAGGTTATCTATCTGTTGAAAATTGGCAAATATTTAGCAAAGAATGTTTAACATTTTCAATTTTTCATTATTTAGTTATTCTTTTATCCTATAATTGAAGTGAGAGCATTAATCTGAATGTAAAAAAGAAAAAAAAAGAAAAAGAAAAAGAAAATTCCCTTTTGGTAGATGAAGTTGATGGTTTTCTAGGCATGCTAACTTTACCTTTAATTTGTATTACTCATTCTTTAATGATCAATTAATCTGAAAAGGTTGAAATGATGCATCATTTTAGTATATAATTAAACCCACTTCTAATGTAACATTCCCACCCCACTCTAACTAATTAAACAAAATTTTAAAACCAATAAAATTATCATGTATGTGCAACAATCCCTCGATGATGGGGACCATGCTTGGATAAGGATAATTTGCCATTGAACTTCCCACATCAACAAGTAATCATAAATCACTTCTCGTGATATCAAAAAAATAATCAAGGATATTTCATAGTTGGGATTATTGTCACTTTCATCTATTATGTTTGGGGTGTATGTTTTTTCCTGGTGAAGTTGCAATTTTGGTCCTATATATTATGAAAATATTGCAATTTCAGTCTGATTTCACTGGAATCCATCAGAACTCGCTGACGTGACATCACAATTTTATGTGCCGTGATGTGCCACGTCAACGACTTCTGACGAATTCCGATAAAATCGGATTGAAATTACAATATTTTAAAATATATAAAATCAAAAGTGCAAAGGGCGTACTTAGCGGGCAAAAGCCATACATCCCCAAACATAACAGATAGAAATGAAAATTATCCCTCCATAAGTTTATGGTAACGTTTATTGAATGCATGAAATATTAAGAAATCATTACAAAAAATATTACTAGTTTCACTTTTAATAGATACTCGAATTATAGAATCCTAATAACTAAAAATAACGTAAATAATAATAAACCAAAAAATTATAGAGAAAAGAAAATGTAAATTAAACTGAATTATTAGTGTAGAGAATAACCTGGAACCCTGTGAATTCATAGGGTCATAATAAAACTAAATGGCTTACGCAATAATGACGACCAAAAAGAAATTTCACAATATTAATTATAAATAATTATTTTTCTAAACTTATCTTAAGACACATTTTTTTCTTGTCATAGCCACTCGGTTTCGACCCATTAACCGACTAATTCGGATAGGGTACTGCAGAGGCCCACTATGGGGGCAACCCTCCAAACCCATTTGCTCCACTCATAATATCAAAATTTGAACTCTGGACGTTATTTAAGGGATCTAGCACCTCATCCCATTAGACCAACCCACAATTATTCACATTAGAGTCAAACTTGCTAACTTCTCCGCATAAGTGGCTGTTGAAATTCATGTTTTTAATAGGAGCTTCTCCTTGCTATAATGGCACACCAATTAAGTTTTGGAGTGTGCGGTTCACATACAATTTTTGCAAGAAGTTCAATGATCACAAAGAACTGAGTGAAGAGAGATCCATCTCTATCAGAAACTCATTTAAGACAAAATTGATAATTTGATCATACACTACAATAATGGCCAAAAATAAATTTCAAAATTTTAATTCTCAATAAATATTTTTATCAATTACAAAAAGTCATAAATATGAAAAGAAGAAGGTTTCTTTTTGATAAAATTAAACTAATTAGCCTACACAATAATGACCCTTCACAAAATAAAATGTGTTAACTAATAGTGAGTCCGTTTGGATGGGCTTAAAAAAATGTATTTATCGAATGGTGCTTTTGGAGTAGAGCTTTGTTTTTAAGCCAAGTAGTTTTGCGTTTGGATACAATAATTAAATATGCTTTTATTTGAAACTACTTTGAGGTAGCTTCTAAAAAAAGTCATTTTTGCCTTCTTTTTTTTTTAACTTCTGCTTTTTTTAACAAAATCAATTCAAACACAATTTTTTTTTTCTCTAAAATGCTTTTTTTCAAAAAAACTACGTGTTGTTTCTTAAAAAAAAAATTCCATTCAAACGGGTTCAATATCAATAATTAGGAAATATACAACATCGTGTAAACACATGACACTTTATAATGATTCAGAGCAGAAATTCAGCATAAGTTCACATACTTTTCTTATCTATGATCTAAAGGCATTTAAAAGTTTAAATCAAATTAAGTATAGTTACGAATATATATCTCTTGATATATATCCTCCACTCTTTATCATTATTTTATATTTAAAGGTTATTATTTAAAGATTATTTATTTAGCCTTACAATTAAGTTGAAAATCTTTTGATAATCTCTTCTTATCATTATTTCACACGAAAAGCTCATTTAATCATACTAAACAATATTTCATTCATTAACCTTAAAGGTTAGTTAGAATTTTTAAAAATTAACAATTATTCTTTTCATTTCGGCTATTAGTACTTCTTATATTTTTAAATAATATTTAACAATAAAAGTTATTCTCCTTACAATTTTTTAGTACGTAATAATTTAAATCCTTAGACGTCTGATCTAGATAAAAAAAAATATTATAATAATAAATATTATAAGGTTTATGCCATCATAAAAATAATAAAAATAGTCATGATCAAAAGAAGTAAATATTACTAAAATTAAGGTTAGTTTAGTCAATTCACAATTGGAAGAAACAATTCATGAGATTCCCACTTTTATACTAGTAAAATAAAAATAATAAATAAATATAAGTAAAAATAAAAATAAAAATAAAAATAAAAATTTTATAATGTGAATAGGTGCAATAATAAGTTGCCTTGATATATGCGACGTGAAAATGGACTTTTTTTTTTAATATAACTCAAAAAGGTATATTGTTTAATTTTTTGATCAGAAATTTTTTTTTTATAATTTTGACCTAACTTGCCATCAACGACGGCGAGTTTATTAAAATATTATTAAAAAATTATTGTTGGTGAGGCCAAAAAATAAAAAATAAAATAATGAAACTTGCTAACATTGTTGGTGAGTTTCAATTAAAAAAAAGATTTCCTAAAATTCGCCACTTTCAATGGCGAATTTAAAAAAAATATATTCTTTTTTGAACTTGCCAAGGTCGTTGGTGAGTTTCAAAAAATAAAAATAAAATAATAAAATTCGCCAATACTATTGGCAAATTTCAATTAAAAAAAAGTGGCGAATTTAAAAAAAAAAAAATTTTAAACTCGCCAAAATCTTTGGCGAATTTAAACAAATCAGAAAAAAAAAGAAATATGTATTAGATATTTTAGTCCTACTTTTTAATGCAAGCCAGCATTCCAGTAAGTCAAATCTGTTAAGCAACTAAGAGGGTGTTTGGCTAAGCTTATTTAAAATATCTTATAAGCTCCTACATCTTATAAGATGTTTTAGAAGCTTATAAGATGTTGGATCTTATTTTAAAAATAAGTTATTAAAGTGTTTGGATAAATAACAAGGGGTATAGCTTATAAGATGTTAGTAATGGCAATATTGTAATTAATTTAGTTGAAAATAAAGGAGCTTAGTAGATCTTAAAAATAAGTTGCTACCTCCTTACTTTTTTAAAAAGAGCTTATAAGCTCTTAAACATCTTATTTGAGGAGCTTATAAGCTCCACCTCCAAAATTTTTACCAAACACTTTGCACCATCTTATAAGCTCTCAAACATCTTATAAGATGTTTTGAGGAGCTTATAAGCTTAGCCAAACACCCTCTAAGTCGAGTCTGAGACTGAGATTGAACCTGAGCCGGTGGCGTGCCGTACCTGCGCCCTGGGGCTAAACCCACGCCTCAATATCTGACCCTTACTCAGATTGTGTTACCAAAAAGACTGCAAAAAAGCATAACAAAGGCTTCACCTTTTCTTTCTTTTTTTTTTTTGTGTTTAAACCTTTGTACAAAATTAATTGCCATATCTGGAGAAAATTGCCGTAAAAATAGGTCCAGCAAAAAAACACTCTGAAATAGCAGGTGGGCGGTGGGCTGTGTGGGGAATTCCCAATGAGCAGCAGTAGTGTTTGACATATTTTCACAATAAAAAAAGGTTCGTGAATTTTTTTTTTTTAATTGAAGTCGCTAACAGTGTTGGCAACTTAAAAAAAATTTCATTTTTTTTTCTATTTTTCAAAAATCGCCATCGGTGATGGCGAGTTTAATTCAAAAACCTGATAAACTCACTTTTTTTTTATTTTTTTTTTAAACTCGCCAACGATCTTGGCGAGTTCAAAAAAACAAATATATTTTTTAAATAAACTCGTTGTCGTCGACGGCAAGTTAGGTTAGAATTATAAAAAAAAAAGTTCAGATCAAAAAGTTAAACAATATACTTTTTGAGTTATATTAAAAAAAAGTCCCGTAAAAATACTATATCAAACTTTTATGTAACACCTACACCTCCGTGAATAGATAGTTACACATATGTAGTACAATATTTTAGTATTGATTTTTGACATAGTTTTATTTTGAAAAAGATGTTCTCAAAGAGAGAGGTTTTAGAAGAATACTATTTTTAAAAGTTTTTCATTTTTCATATGCTATCCCACTAAAAATAACATCGGCTTAATTACACTTTTAGTCTTATAAGTGAAACTTTATTTTCAAATTTCATTCTATAAGTTTGATTATTGCATATTTAGTCTTGTATATTCGTTCAATTTGACACATTTGGTCCTAAATTTTCAAAGATTGTCATGTTCTTGGGAGAACCAAATGTGTCAATTCAGGACTAAATATATCAAATTGAACCAACATACAGGGTCAAATATGTCAAATTGAACTTGCATACAGGACTAAATGTGCAATCATCAAACTTACAGGACGAAATTTGAAAATGGAGTCTCACTTATAGGACCAAAAGTGTAATTAAACCAATAACATCACACTATATTCCCTAATAAACCAAATCTACCATATGTCTTGCCATTTAAATCCAACTTCAATTCTGAATTCAATATCAACTATTAATCTTTTTCTTAATTTTATAAAATATTAAACTTAAAATACTAACAAAGATCAATTCTTTTTCTTTTCTTATTCAAAGATTATTAGTTTCTTTGACAGATAAGCTGCAAAATTCGAAAGTTCCTTTTACTCCAAATAGTTTGGTATTGCAAATAAGGTAATTACATTTGTCGCACCTTGAAAAACTGATGGTGGTGTACAGAGAAGCGCTTGGGCACAGAAGGAGATATAACTCCGATTGGTATCACCCCATATACGAATCAGTTATACATTCAATTAATATAATTATTAAAAAAGAATTATTATGAGTTCCACTACCTTTCAACTTTGATTATTCCTTCCATGAGTTAGATCAGTTTTGGCATATAATTCCGATTGATATCACTATATATAAGAATCAATCACACATTCAACTAATTATCAAGAAAAAATACGAGCATACATTCAACTATTATGAGCTTCACTACATTTCAAGTTAGATCAACTTTGATATTGCTAACAGAAATTTCTTCCTCATACAATGTAGGGTGATTGGAAGTTTACATCACAATTATATATGAACTTTTCTTATCTATGATTTACAAGCATTTCAAGAGTCTTCTAATAATAAATTAGGCTGATTGCCACAATAAAAATAACTAAATAACATTGTCCTTATTACATATTGTGATAGACAACGTCTAAGAGCACTCATTTCATGAGTCTTCTAATAATAATACTAAGGTTTATGTCATCATAAAAATATTAAAATGCTCATTATAAAAATAAGTAAATATAACTAAAAATTAAGGTTAGTTTAGTCAATTTACAAACAATTCATGAAATTCTCACTTCTGTAGTAGTATAGATTAAATCAATTTTATTTATGTATACTTCATCTTTTATTATTAAAATTGTTGTTTGCATAAGATCCGCATCGCAATAGCAACGGGATGCGTTTTGCATAATAGTTATATGTTAAATGTTTTATATTTCCTCTGCGTTAGCGTTAGCATCCCAAAACCTATGCGAAACTAGCACTTGTTGATTGCGTTGAATTTATTCATTGCTTCCATTTTCTCGATATAAAAAGAAAAAAAGAGTACGAAGAGAGGGCGACATTTTTTGATTGGTATCCTCTACCACCTTCATTGCTACATCATCCATTACATTGAATATATATATATATATATATATATATATATATATATACTAGCATGTACCCCATCCTATGTACGTATATCATAATTTATTGTAATGTATAGAAAGATAAAAGTAAAATATTCTATTTATGTAAAATAATATTTACTCTAAATAATTTTCAGTGCAATTTAATAATTAAATAAATAATATTTTACTCATATTTGAAGCTGTTAATTTTTTTAAAAAAAAAGTATTTTCATGCCAAAAAAATCATATCAAAAATAAAACATAAAATAAAATCTAAATATGTGATCAAAACTAAAGTTATAAATAAAATTTTTAGATATATGCAAGTTATGAATGATTAATTATGAGCTACTCTAAATTAATAGATCACAAAATAATAGGTTATTATCCACATTAGAATACGTGCCACTATATTATTTTACATAGCTAAACATATATGAATGTGAAACATCATAAAATAACTTAAAATTAAATTTTATTTTACAAAAAAGAATAATAATCATAATAATGTATAAATAAAGTAATAATCAAATTATGAAACACCAAATACTCTTGATGTAACTTGGATGTTGTGAACCTCCTTCTACAATCTTCAAAGAAACATTTTGCCCTGCCACTAAGCTCAGAGCCGAGTGGTGGAGGTTCGAAAGTGGTGTCAGGAAGGTCCTGAGTTCGAACCCTTATGTCCTCTACCTCTTCCCCTTTGAGTGAATGTGTGCGTGTGTGTGAGTGTGTTTTCTGGTTGACATCTATAGAGTGTCCCGAGATGATTGTATCAAAAAAAAAAAGTATCTCCAAAGAATTGTATCAACAAAAAATAAGAGTGTCCCGAGATGATTGTATCAAAAAAAAAAAAAAAAAAGAAACATTTCGCCCTAAACTAGCTTGCATTGGATGTATTTTAGATGTTGTGAATATTTTAAATCTCCTTTCATATATATATATATATATATATATTTGATAAATAACCTCATTTAATATCTCAATTCATCTTTTGATGAATATTTTAATTATAAAATCCCTTACTTGGTGAAAATTAAAAATCATAGAATAATGGGAGTATGTAATTGGACATATTAGTGGGGTAAGTAAGTGGATGAGTGGGATAAGGAAATTTTTAATTATTGTCATCTAGATCATAAATTAAGTATGAGGGGCTTTGACTGTTTATTTGGTATATGTGATTGTAGTATTCCTAAAATACCCTTTAACTACTCTAATATCTTCTCTATTATTTCTTTCTCTCCAACATTTTTCTTTTATTTTTTCGTCTCTCTCCATTTATCTCTAACATCCTTTTTTTTTGTCAAAATTTGGTTTTATTTTATATTTTTATATATTTTTTAATCAAGAAATAATTTTATTTAAAATTGATTTTTTATAAATATATTATAAATAATTTAAAAGATAGTGTAAGTAATAATAGTTAAGAAAGATGTGTGTTTGCATAGATAATTTTACATAAAATTAATTTTATATTATTAAAAATTAACTATATTATTAAATTATATTTTATTTTTATTTTATACATGCATCAAGTGTGCCCAAATACGCTAGTTATTATTCAAAAGAACAAGCCAATTAATTTTTTTTGATTAAAAGATTTAAAAATTTGAGAAAATTCCATTTGGCCAAAATTGATCAAATTGCAGTCAAAGACCACTACCAAAATTATTTTGTGGTTTATTAAATGACTTTGACCAAAAACCACTGTCAAAATCAATTTGTGGTTTATTATATGTACATTTTGTGGTTTATTAGATGTAAACTTTTTACATGTACATTATAAAAAAATTACATTTAATAAACCACAAAATGATATATAACGCGGTCGGTTTTTGGTTCGACCATGTGTCGGGATCTGATGAACTCCGCTTGATAATGCTAGTGGCCCACCTGTCGAAGAGAGAGAAATGCACGTGAAACTAGTCGGTTTTGCCCCGGCATAGGCTCTCCGACGCTCAAGTCAGTTGTAGGATATTTGGAGAAGATGATGAATAGTAAAGTACTGTTTTCTTACAAGAAAATGCAAGATACGTAAGATAACTCATGTGGGAGGGCATTTTGCCTATTTATAATAAGAGTGGGTCTTTGATTTGATGGGGTTGATGGGGATTGACCATGTAATTTGACCCAGAGAGTACAAGTGGACATGTTTTTTGAAACATCTTGAAGTCTAAAATGGCGGCTGGGGCCCTACTCTCATTAATGGGGCTTGACTTTTATATTAAATGCATATCTTGGGCATTTAATACTTAAGATTACACTTATAAGTGAGCATTTAAGGCACCTGCAACTTAAAGGGTCCACCTATCTTGTCAGGGCATATTTTGGTGGCTGGGGTTGTCTGCGTCTGACAGAGTAGTTGGGCCCCCCTTAGCTGTTATATGGGCCAAGTACTCACCAAGGATCCAGCGGACATGCCCTCGAATGGGACATCTTCCCTCGAAGACAGCACACCTATTCAAGGGCACACTTAGAAGCCCCTCTTTGGTGGCTTACAACCTCTTTCGAGGACAGCACACCCATTCGAGGGTAAACTTGAAAGCCCCTTTTTGGTGGCATACAACTTCATTCGAGGACAGCATACCCATTTGAGGGCACACTTGGGAGCCCTTTTTTGGTGGCTTACAACCTCATTCGAGGACAGCACACCCATTCGAGGGTAAACTTGAAAGCCCCTTTTTGGTGGCATACAACTTCATTCGAGGACAGCATACCCATTTGAGGGCACACTTGGGAGCCCTTTTTTGGTGGCTTACAACCTCATTCGAGGACAGCACACCCATTCGAGGGCACACTTGGAAGCCCCTCTTTGGTGGCTTACAACCTCTTTCGAGGGCAGCACACCCATTCGAGAGCACACCTAGAAGCCCCTTTTTGGTGGCTTACAACCTCATTCGAGGACAACACACTTATTCGAGGGCACACTTGGAAGCCCCTCTTTGATGGCTTACAACCTCTTTCGAGGACAGTACACCCATTCAAGGGCACACTTGGAAGCCCCTCTTTGGTGGCTTACAACCTCTGTTGAGGATAGCACACCTATTCGAGGGCACACTTGGAAGCCCCTTTCTGGTGGCTTACAACCTCATTCGAGAACAACACACCTATTCGAGGGCACACTTGGAAGCCCCTCTTTGGTGGCTTACAACCTCTTTCGATGACAGCACACCTATTTGAGGACACACCTGGAAGTCCCTTTTTGGTGGCTTACAACCTCATTCGAGGACAACACACCTATTCGAAGGCACACTTGGAAGCCCCTCTTTCGTAGCTTACAATCTCTTTCGAGGATAGCACACCCATTCGAGGGCACACCTGGAAGCCCCTTTTTGGTGGTTTACAACCTCATTCGAGGACAACACACCTATTCGAGGGCACACTTCAAAGCCCCTTTTGGGTGGCTTACAACCTCATTCGAGGACAACACACCCATTCAAGGACACACTTGAAAGCCCTTTTTTGGTGGCTTACAACCTCTTTCGAGGACAGCACACCCATTCGAGGGCACACTTGGAAGCCCCTTTTTGGTGGCTTACAACCTCTTTCGAGGACAACACACCCATTCGAGGGCCTTCGCCTTCATACTTGGCATTATCTCTCCGGTGGGAAGGTGATGTGGTCTAATGGTGGGAAACTTGGTCACATCAATATAATACAATCGAAATGGAAGCAAATAACAATAAATAAGTAAAATTTGAATATGTCGAAAATTTAATACCTAAAAAATTGAAAATAAAGATACGACAATAAACGAAAAAAAGTTAGATAATAAAACTTCCACATAGTGTTAAGTTATAGAAAAAGAAATGATAGAGATAAAAAGATGAAAACATATATTGTAAATAATATTGTGTCCACATTTTAATTTTTTAATCCTTTTAAAATTATAATTTAATTTTGGTAATATGACATATAATATTAAAGACTTTTTTTCAAATTTGAGTTATGTAAGTTTTAATTGAATGCCTTTTCTATTTTCTGAAGAGAATCTATCATAAATGACATTGTGTTGACATTTATATTCCTAATAGTTTTTAAGTTATAACTAATTTGGTGGCATTATGTAAAATTTTAATTAGAATTTTCATTATCTATATATATATATATATTTATTGAAAATTATTATGACATTTTTTATGTCCTTTTTTGAGTGTGTGTGTGTGTGTGTGTGAGAGAGAGAGAGAGAGAGTTAAATATGGATAGTTGGAGGTCTTAAATGATTAGGAGAGAAAAATTAACAATTAATACATAGCAATCAAATAATTCATCATTAATAATTAAAATTAATTCAAAAATCCAATAATTTAGAATTGAATCAAAATTACACATTATGGTCAAAAGACTTCCTTCAAATATATAATAGTATAAAGATGGATATGCATATACATACACACACACGCCATCTGTATAAATTATATACTTAATTGATATGCATGGTTTGTATATGCAAAATGTGTGAAATGAATTATTACACAGAGAGAGAGAGAGAGAGAGAGAGAGAGAGAGTGAGGATTTAAATTGGACAACTTTTGAGTTGATTTAAGCCAACGCATATATCGTTGTAGTCACAATTGTAGCATTTGTATGAGCAGAAATCCAATAGTTTTCTTGCTAGTTCTGGTTGGGTATCTGTGGCTAATCCCATCTCTAGACCCCAAGTATTCGGGATTTTTGAGACTGAAAATACATAAAGGAAAGGAAATTATTATTGATACTCCAAAATTGTTATTGACACTCTCTCTCATTTTCTAATTTTTATCAATTAGCCAATGTACCTTTTTAATTTTTAAATATTAATTTAATTTGCTTTATTGAAAAACAAGTCCTAATAGTCTACTATTCACATTCATTCTCCACCGTCTTCTTTTCGACTTTGGTGACGAAATTTCAAAATAATTATTCAACTTCTTACTTTGATAGTGACCTGACAAAATTTTTGTTTTAATATTATTGTCTTTTATGCCATATTTTGCTTATATTTTACATTATATATTTTTCTACTTTTTAAGTCATATTAATTTTAGTTACTTGGAAATTGAGGTGACTAATATTTTATAAGATTTAATAGTGATTTTTGAATTGAGGAAGATAATAAAGCTTTTGAATACCAAGAGTATCAAGCAAATTTAAGATATCTGTCATTTTTACAACTCATCTAATAGCAACGAATGTATTTATTTCTTTTTCATACTTTTTATATTATTTCAATATGTGTTTTGCTCACACTTTAATTTGGGCATACATAAATTTGTGTAATACATTTTTTTTTCTTCATGCGCAAATTGTTCTACTGATGCTGATATAATTTTATGTATTTATTTATTTATTTATTTTTGCAGGAATAATATATATGGAGCAAACAAGTTGGTGTAAACTATGAACGGGAGATTATGCCTTAAATATTATAGTCATGAAACTCATCTTTCTTTTCTTTTTCTTTTTTTTATTATTATTATTATTATTTGGCAATAGAATTTTTGCTTATTTGAAGTTAGATAACGTTGAGGAGAAATCGAATTAGTGGGGATATGCAATCTATTTCTTTTTTCTTAATATTTTGCATATTTGAATATCAGTAGGATTATACAATATATTTTGCTTACTTTACCACCCAACCTTTTTATATATTTAACTTGTTTTCTTTTATTTCATAATTTCGTATATATTTTAAAAGTTTCATGCATGACTTGAAAATTTTTGTTAGTTATATATATTTTGCATTAAGTAAGTAGGACAAAAAAGAAAGATAAAACAAAAAGCTAAAGAGTTCACATTAAGTTTGTGATCTCGTATATTTTTTATAACCTAAAGGTGAATATGATTAACGATAAAGATAAGGTTATGTCGTTGAAATTAATACAAATAGTGTTCTAAAGACAAATGGGCAATTTAGTCATTTTTTCAATTCAAAAAATAAAGATGGAGTGCTAATAATAATTTTGGAGTATCAATAACAATTTCCTAAGGGAAATAATAATAATAATAATAATAATAATAATAATAATAATAATAATAATAATAATAAGTATGTGTCTTAAGATTTTAAAAGTATTGAGGGGATAAATAAACACATTCGAACCACATTTTGAAGTAGATTCGATGTACGTTCATCAAATCAATCGAGCTAAAATTTTAGGGAAATTTAAATTTATAAAATATTAAATGTATTTTTATGATTTAGTGGCCGGAAAGGCGAAATTCAACTTTTTTCATAAAATGCATATAAATTTTAGCTCATCATAAACTTGTCGTAAAAGCCTGTCAGGCAAGATGACTAAATTGTCCGTGTAAAATAAATTGGCAGGCACTCTATACGGATAAAAATGTAAAATAACAACTTACATTCATTAATATCACAACCTCCACATCCAATCTTACCACCAAGGATGAGAGTGGCAAATGTTGTAATGCAACATAGTACAACTGGCCGATGAGATTGTTGGGAAGGCATGTTTCATTCAGTACCTGAAGATACCGTTTGATAGGGATTAATGGGGGGATTGATTAAGTATTCAATATATTAACTTGTTTGGTACATTTTTGAAACGCCTAACATTACCGTCCAGCCTGTTACTTAATCAAGGCGGTCCTGGAAACCACATCCCACCTCAAGGGTCGGATGCTGTATCCAATACTTATTGCTGTCCGAGTTTAACATGCGATATACGGGGTAAATCTCCCTTCTAGTCTCAGAATTTTGCTTCTATTCATTTTTAGTCCCATTGTTTACAAATATCCACATTTAGTATTGTCTCTCTTTCTTTTTCTTTTTCTTTTTTGTCCCCCAAGTTTAGTCATTATCCATCTTTTCATTAACATTCTGATGGCAAAGTGCATGAATGGCACAAGTAGCTATGAAGTACTGAGTTTGGGAGGAAATTTTATCTCAGGAGCCACATGCATGGCCTGTGATTTTGTCACCAAAATATTAATTAAAGTAGAAAAGGACTAAATTTGGAAGAGAGAGAGAGAGAGAGCGAGAGAGAGAGAGAGACGAGTACTAAATTTGAGAATTCATAATTAATGTGATAAAAATGGACAAAGACCAAAATGCCCAACTTTTCGATGAGTTTTTTATTTTCCCCTTGGAAATATGCACGCATAAAATTCATATATTCACACTGCCAAGATTTGAACCTTTAACAATAATATTTTACAAAACTTTGCATAGTATCGTTTGAGATGTTCTTTACAACAGAGCGTTTTTGCAAAAATAACTATATTAATGAATATTCATGGGAGTCCTCAAGTTGACCTGTCAGTGGCGTCAATTTAACCCTTCAACTCTACACGAAATACTACATATTTAGCAAAGCCTCCTAAAATAGTTCATTTTTAATACTTAAATATCCCCTTTAAATTTAATATAACATTAATCTTCACCACTTCATTCCACAGCCATTTTAGAAAGACAGAAAAAATTTTTACTTTCCCAGTTTGTTCTATAGCTTCGATTTTAACCAAACTTTAGTACATAAATATGAGACGGATGGTGTAAAAACATACAACAAATGATGCCTTTCAATGTAACAATTTCAGTCCCTCATTAGAAACCTCATTTCCTTATTTGATCCAATAAAACCCGAATCGATTCATCATGAAACCATCCCTCAAGCACTGCGGATCATCGAAGATATGCTCACATAACAAGACCAAAACGATAAGATAAATGTACAGGGAAAACCACGTATAATGAACTAATAACACGTTCCCTACAGGAAAAACGCGTAGTTACAGTATAAATGTTTCTTCTTTCGCTTTCCTTTTGTCTTTTTTAGAACGTTCAGAGTACAAAGGTTTTGTTGCAAGAAGATGGAACTATATTTACCCCTCTCAAACAAAAAGGACATTTATATTTCTACTAGTGTAACAAAACAGTAGTATCCCACATAGATTACAGAGCGCACCGCTTTGATCTCTTGCCATGAGATAGGGTGCAAACACGCACAATGGACATTCGAAGCGGTTGTATAACTAACACAAGTAGGTGCCCCGAGAAACAAAACTGTGAGAAACTTTCCCAGTTTAACTAATATCTTGATCGGCAGTGGAAGGTGATGTGGTATTTTCGGTCTCGCTACTAGTAGGCGAGGCCTTCGACTGGATATATGAACGAGCTACATCTAACATTATTTCCACCTCTTTCTTATACTGTCAAAATTTTATCAATTTATGTTCAGAAATCACTTCCTCGAATAAAACTCAGTTAATCTACTACTATATATGAGAGCCTTGTAGTGATGAAGACAATATAAGAAGAATAATAAAGAGACGATAGAAACATACCTCATTGATAGCACCTGATTTGATCTTGGATTGCATCACGCACCATTTCTTGAAATGTGCACCTTAAGAGTAGCAAAAATTTCATAACTCACATGCTAAATAACTTAGAAGTGATCCAGTAATTAATCTATGGTTCTCCATACTGTTAGAAGAGAAATATATGTTCGTATTTACTCATAGTCTTCTATCTTCAACATAGAAGAATACAAGAGTTCTAAACAAATCAGAACTAAGATAACAAAATAATATTAGAATCTTAATTGATATAGCAATCCTAACCCTGTCATAATATGATAACCTATCAAATATTCGATTAGACCTTCTAACACCCCCCCTCAAGTTGGAGTATGCTTAAGAAATATGCATAGCTTGCTAAAAAGAAAAACAACAATAAAAAACATAAAAATAATCCTAACAAATTGAAAAACTATCCTAATATATTAAATATTCCATTCCTCCACCTCAAGCTGAAAATTCTGGAAGCTTGAAACATCAAAAAGTTACAGAAGCAGCAATCTTGTTGCAAAGAGCACAATCTCATCAAAACTTAATGGACTAATAAAGAGCACGATTTAATCGTGAAAGCATAAAATAAAATGACGGCTAAACGTGACAATGTAGAAATCATGGTGTAACCTTGATAGGTAAAGAGTATATCACAAAGAAAGTTCATCAAATCGTGACAGAAGTTGACAAATCATCGGAAAGCTGTGACACAGAGAAAAATCATGGCATAGCCATGACAGTGAGAAAAACATTGAATTGTGATAGCAAGATAAAAGATCATAATCTAGTCGTGACAAAAATCACAATTTACCTGTGACAAGAGTACATAGAGTAGATAACAGAATCACGATAATCAATCATGACAAGAGAACATCACAACATAATTATGATAGAAATCACAATGTAATTGTGAAAATAAGATAAAAGATCACGATTTAGTCGTAACAGAAATCACAGTTTGCCTGTGACAGGAGTAGATAAAATAATAACGATATCAATTGTGACAAGAAAATCATGACATAATCATGATAGAAATCACAATATAATTGTGACGGTATTGGAGAATTAATAAAGACAAAAAGAAAAGAGTACCACATAGGTGTAAAAGAATGACAAAAATCACGGAGAAAGTTTTGAGATTGCTTGGAAAATTATGATAGACATGAAAAAAAAAAAAAATAAAGAGTTTTTCTTTTCTTTCTTTTTCGACATGAGAGGGTGGGTTAAAAAAAACCGAGAAACTGAGAATATTTTGACAAAATTGTAAGAAAAACATGCCTCCAAAAAAATAAAAATAAAAATAAAAAAGAGGAAAGGAGGCAAATGGCTATTCAACAGCAATTGGGTTGAGGCAAGTAATCTAGAGAAGTTTCAACAGCAATGGCAACGGCAACAAGGAGGGGTGAATAGTATGGAGAAGATTCAATAGCAACGAGAACAAGGAATGGTGGGTTGAGGGAAGCAGAGGCGTTAAAAGATGTTTTTACCACCTCTTTTTTTTTTTTTTTTCCTTCTTCTTTCGAACCAGCTCTGATACCATATTGGAAGCGAAAACTATGATCGTATGTTATTCATAGTTTCCTATCTCTTTTATATAGAAATGGAAAAACAAGAATACAATAGTCCTAAGCAAACTAAAAATAAGGTAACATAGTAATATTAGAATCCTAATTGATATAAGAATCCTAACCCTACCATAATATGCTAACCTACCAAATATTCTATTAAATCTTCTCACACACAAATGAATATTGTTTCTATAACATGATGCAAGATGATAACGCAATCCATTTGCTAAGAGATCATGAAAAACTTAAAAATTCAACATACACGGCCTGCAGGCTCCCAAGTTATCTCCGAATTTTTCATTTATTTATTTTTTCTTATCAATTTTTTTTATGAAAAAATTTCATTTTTCGTCTCTCACATTTACACCTATTCCGATTTTGGTCCCTCGCGTTGCCGCACTCTGCCATTTGGTCACTCACGTTATAATTTTTTATCCAATGTCATCCTTCCGTTAAATCTTCTGTCAAAGGCTAACGGATTGGGGGGCAAAATGAAACTAATATGTTAAAACATGTGTACAACACTGGACCAATGCGTTAGCTTTTAACAGAAAATTTAATGGAAGAATCACATTGGATAAAAAATTATAATGTGAGGGACCACTTGTGATAGTGCGTAAATATGAAGGACCCAAGTTGGAATAGGTGTAAATGTGAGGGATGAAAAGTGAAATTTTCTCTTTTTTTAAGGATGATACAAAAGAATGTTCTAGGCCTTAAGCACTTACTTATCGATATCCAGAACCTTTTGTAACATATCTGAAACACTGGGTATCCACCTTAATGACAAGATAAAGGGTTGTTTGTATGTTTGTAAAGAAAAGTGTTTCTTGAACCGTGCTTTGTATTAGAGCTTTTTTTTAAGGCAAGTAATTTTGTGTTTAGATGTAGTATAAAGTGTTTGAAAAGGTGCCTTTATTTAAAGTTACTCTGAATAGCTTCTAAAATAAGCCACTTCTGGGCTTTTTCTGACTTCTGCATTTTAGAAAAACCTCAGCCACACAATTTTTTTTTACCGAAGTACTTTTTTAAAAAAAAATAAGTGCTCATCTTCTTGAAAAAGCCCATCCAAACGGGCTCAAATTTGCAGTACAACCTAATGACTGGAATCTAATACTTCCAATTACAGAAGGAACATGTATGGCACTAAAATTTGTAAAAGAAAATGTTAACATGTTATTATAAAACAATGGCATAAGATCCTCTTGCAAGGACACTTAAATTCCTTGATTGTCACTCTAAACAACAATGAGTACTGGCGGAGATCAAACAAGGGCAAGTCCCCTCGCATTTCTTGAGAAATTCATTGCTCTACTTTGTAATTTCTTAAACATTGTTGGTTTCATTTTACAAACGATCACAACGCTACACCTTGGCAGATAATCCATGGTGCACCAGCCAAAATTTTCAAATTTATTTTTTCCAAATCAGCTGGACAGCACCACTAATTTAAATCAATTAATAGATCAGAATGTATTAAAGGCTCAGAAAAAAACTAGGGTAAGTTTTCAAGTCGACAGTTACAAATTAAATTCAGTGAAAAGAAGTGGTATCCCCAACTTTCCCGGTGAATTGGGCATTGTCATATTTATATTAAACATGCACAGCTAATCATCCCCACTCTAGTCTCTAGGCTTAAACGTATAACACAACCAAATAACAATCTTTCAAAGCATGAAATTGATCAAATTCAAAAGCAAAAACAGAAAAATTAAGCAAAGGCAGATACTCACCAACTTTAATATCCAAGGCACACGAAGACTCAGACTTGGACTCTAATGACCATCTGCAGTGGATCTGATTCATGAAGATAAAAGTTAGAAAAAGAATAAACAAAAAAAAGGGGGGAAAATGATGGATTTCGCATCATTACTTATCTATTTGATTAAGCCACATACCACTGTATTTACGCAGCCTACTCTACATGAAAGACGCAATGAGAATGGAAAAGCAATAATTGAGCGTACTTACCTCAAAATATGTTCCAAATGGGACATCATGGGCCTGCTGCACAGTCTCAAACACCTAAGTGCATAAGTGAAAACTAATCATATCAATGCCACCGGAGTAAACAACTAACACAATGGTAACGTCATTATAAAGTTAAGGTCCCACCAGTGTCTTTTTATCTTCTGATAAAACAGCATGTTGCCACTCTGTCATTGCTGTGTCTGGAGGGCACATTGGACTGTTGCACAAGGATCTAAATGTAATTTCCCTGACTTGACCATCGTATTCATCAGCGGCATGCCACGGACCTATCTGAAGTTCGCAGAAATGTTAAGATAACTAATATAGGGAAATTTATAGTACTAGATATGGTAAAATCCAATTTTCTTCCACTTGCCGTCAAGATAGCTGCACAAAATCACATGAAGAGCAATACCTCAAAATCTTTAACATATTTCATAAAATTCAATTTCACAAGATTTGGATTGACATCAATATTTTGATTATAATAAATAATGTGCATATTCTCAATATCCAGCTGAACATTTCCAGCAGATTTTCAGACTTCAACTTATGGTAAGGGAAACTCTTTTTCCCTTTTAACTTTGAGATGAGAATCTCAAAAAGACTCAAGCAGCCTATCAGTGATTTGGCTGTATCAATCATTGTTCAGGGCAGAACAGGTGAACTGCTAAGCGTGCCGAAATTTCAGGGTTCGGACAGAGAATTAAGTCATGAAAACCCAAAGTTTTCAGTTGTGGTCCAGATACATTTGCTACTTACTGTGAGGTTTGAATCCTTTCGGACACTACGATATTCATTAATGAAGGTTGAATTATCATCTAACAAAATTTTGAAAAATTGCTCCGCTGTGCATGGGAAAACATCCTGTGAATTAATTGGAAAGAAGAAAAATAAGATAAACATGTTACAAAATTAAACATCTTAATGTTCAAAAATCTTGTAGCAGTATATATACATTGTAAATATCAGAAAGCACTTCCTCCTTGATGAATGGTTGAAGCTTTTCAGGTTTGGGCAGGCTCTCCTCAGAAATCTCAAGCTCCCTTTTGCTGCCTCTGGTAGAGCTGCTATGTGCACGCAATGCAGACTGTTCCTTCTCCTGTTTGAACACAAAATAAATAGACAAATACAAGATAGAGCTACTAAAAAAATTCAAGATGAGAACCACAGAAATTATATACCTAAACGCTAAGAAACCCATCTCATATAGAAACTTTATCACTTGAAGCTTTCATTTTTCGCATGCAACATGCACCAATCTAATTGCATGTTCACATAAATTTCAATATTATAAGCCTCAAGTAAGCTGCACAGAGGCATGCAAAACACCAAAGGGTAAAACTGTCTATGCTTCACCATGGATTATTGAATTGCATTGAAAATAAGCTACACTTTCATATCAGCCAAGCCTTGGCTTCTGTGTGATTTGCTCGTTATAAAAGTGCCATATCAAAAGCAATCTCTAAAGCAAAGTGAGCTAAGCAGTGATTATGGATCCAGCCCTGTGTTTACGTAAGAACCAAAATTTTTAATTTTCATAATCATTATCTATTGATCATCAAACACTGGTATATTTTTTTTTCTTTGTTAGCAGACACAGTCAATGCACATAACAGGAGATGGTATGCACATGGAATAATCCAACACCAAAGCCATTGTACTAGTGATGTCCAAAGAGACAGCTCAGAGAAAAAGATAGAACTCAATCAAGCCATACAGATCTAATCAAGTAAGAATTTATATTCAATTTCTTGTCCTTGGTTACTTCTATTTCCAAATTAAGGGCAAACATCTACAAGATTTAACCATCCACCTCATTTAATTGGCCAAATTTTTATAGAGTAGGTGGCAATCTCTCTAAAATCCACTTAATATGGCATAAAAAGATGGGGGTGGGGGGTGGACGGCGGGGGGTGTGGAGAAGCAGAAAAAAGGGGAGGAGGAGAAGAAGAGGAACAAACCTTCTTCTCAGCCTCTAGCATCTCATGATAGTTCTTTGCTGCACGTTGTAAACCCCTCAGTGTGTGATTTCTATTCCAAAAAGATGCAAACTTGTATCTTACTCTTCCTGAAAGAGAAAAGTGAACAAAGTGCTTATACACAGACATAAGCTTCCATATTGAAGATCTTCTATCTGGAAGAAACAATCAAGTGCGAAATTTTGTAGTATACATGTTCAGTAATTCCAAATTTGAGCTGTTGTACAGAAAGAAATGTAGTTGTTTCTCTTTCTCTGGCTGAAACAGCATTAATGGCTCACTCAAAAGTAGATGGAACCACACTGAATTTTAACTATTGTGAGTTCAGAGTGTAGATTTATATCGGAGACCAGCTATCAATAAGAGAACCCACGATGAGAAAAGAACCTAATAGACAGACCAAAAAATGTTACAGATTTTTTTGCCGTCTAATAATAAACTTGGGCGAATTCAAGAAACAAACAAAAAGACAGTGAATATTTAAATGAAGCTCAAGTTTCAGTCAAAAATAAAGAATCAATGTAAGAGACATTATCAGGCAACTTTGCACTCAAAAGTGTTTATTTTGTGCACACATCAAATTCTTGTCAACTGGCCCCAAACAAGACAAAAGTTTCCTGTTACGCGCAGCATTTCTTTTGCTTGACGAGAGACCATCAATAATGCCAAGAATGCAGTCTGGTATTTGCCTCATAAACACTTCCCAGACACTATGAATAGAAAATTCATCCATTTGATGTATGTGCCACCAGATTGCTGACTGGTGCAGCAGTGATGGAAACATTTTCTATACACCATATCAGCGAAATCAGACTGTAATGGCTACAGTAATTAGACTGTATCCTTTTATGTAATCCAGTTATTACTATAAATTTACAAAAATCAAGTAGAGTGAAAGAAGCATAAGGAAACGTAGATTCATATGAGATTTTCTAACATAGGTTCATACAGATAAAAAAGCCAAATTCAGAGAGACATCAATTTCTTTTCCCTTTCGATGTGGCGAAGAAAAAGCGGCTTATTCTAGAGGGTCCCATTGAAGTATAACCAATCTCAAACTTAAGAGATATCATAAACAATCGAAACAGCACTCAGAGGATGAAAAAGGAAAGAACAACCACTAACCATCAGGATTTCCTAAAGGAGGCACACCATGCCCTCCAGCACCCATCCGAAGAATTATTGTAATTGCAGGATTTATTAGTGCATGTTGGCTCCTCCTTATCTGACATGGAAAACCAACTAAATGGATTCAATCAATGCCTACTAACAGCAGATCAAGCATGCATCAAAAGGATAATGCAGAAGAAAAACTTTAAGGGACATTGTACCTCATCTATGTCTCCAAGAGGTATAATTACCTGCCCAATGCAAATACAAACATGATCAACAAGCAAACCTGGAAAGGCCAATTAACTTATTGCTTCATATTGTGATCACAAATCAAAAGAAAACTCACCAGACTTTTAGCAAAAACTATGCAAACTCAAATCTTTGAGAAAATCTATAGGGAAATGAGGTTTACACTCAATTCAAATGTGCTTCGAGCAAATAGATATCATGGAAAATCATAGTCACAAATGTGCTCGTCCAGGAGGATTAAGTTTTTCAGCAAAAGTTCCAAGGAAATGTCAAAACATAACTAAGCTCTAGAACAAACAAAATCAAACACCAAAGGACGAGAAATTAACCTTCATTTGCTTTGAGAAAACATTAGAATGGAAGCAGATGTGCCATGCTGATACATACATCCGACCATGATACAAAAATGATCTCTCAAGTGCACATGAATAGCTATTTTCAACAACCTGACAAATACAGCTAATATCAGCAACTAAATACAGCCGAACATCAGAAACTAAATACTACTGTAAAAAGTCCAAAAATCAGCTAGGTTTTTAAATCAGTCCAAAATCAGAGACAAGACATTATAAAGAAAGTTAGAGATATAAGCATGTCTGATAAAAGTAGGGATCCATGCCTCATCAGGGAGAAGATTAAAAATTGTCTGCAGTGGACCGGGTTTCTGATGAACAACCGTAGGTCCTTGTTTATCCAAAGTCCTTCTTCGATTGTTAGCACCAGCATAGCCATTCAAACCCCTACATAAGATAGTATAAACAAGTTAAGATGCCTTAGTTGATCAATAATGTCATAAGTAAAAAGATTTTGTAGAGTAGATGTTTAGATCAGTATTCATTTAGTGCATGGCAGAATGAAATTAAATCATCAGCAAGTAAAGCAAAAAGATGAAAAGAAGAATACATTATTTGTAAATAAGGATTTGATGTGCCTAAACCAAAAAAACCAAATCAATATAAAATTGAATAAGAAAGCATAAAATAATATAAAATACATAACGAGCATAAACAATCATTCTTAATTCAGGTACTTGATCAATAAATCTTCTTGAGCTAAAGCTAGCCATCTTGGAAGCGCGTCACTCAAGCCCAACAGAGAAACACTGTCTTCAACCCTAGTTGCTAGAAAAATTTAACTCCAAGATACTAAAACTTTACCATGTCAAGCCTTTTCAATAATTTAAGCTAAAAGTATGCACGCTATAAGTTTTCAAATTAGTAGAAACAAGCAGGCAGACAGGTCTTAGAAACAAAACTGTGATTGAGAAATCAAGGGGATCAAATATTAAGCTAAACAACATGATGGACAAGAATAAAAGTAATGATCTGAGAAAATTCCAAGTGTCAAAAGAAAGAGAAGCCAAAAAGAAAATTAGGAAGCACTTTCAAGTGTTCCCCACATTAGCAGAAAATTCTGCATCAGAAAAAGGCAGCAGATTGTCCAATATTTCTTGTATAATGTAGATCAATAGTCTCAAAGAGAAAGCGATATCCCTATTGCCCAATCTTTGTCATCATTAAAAGTTAAAAGGTTCCTTCCTTCCACAAGAAACAGGTTTTGTATAATTGAAGAAGTTTCATATAACTCAGGGCTAAGGAACTAAAGCTTGAAACAAATCACAACACCCAAAAGCCCAAGGGGTAACAATCTAGTGAGTGCGTAACAATATCAACAGAATAGAAAAATACTACAAAGCACCAGGATGAAAACGGAGACGTATGATTGGTAAAGCACAAAGTACCTGCCAGAACTCGAATGGAGTTTGAGTGTCTTAATATGAAGACAGACCTGACAAAGAAACCAAAAGGAGCTTTCCAGCATCAACCAGACGACACCAATAGAACCACTAAACTTGAAGAATATGGTAACCAAACCTCCATGAAGATACACACATAACAATTTATTACCTGTCCTGATGGACTGTTCAGTGTATACCATACAGCACCAGTTTGACCTTCATGTTCAACAGGAATAGTCACCGAACCAAGAACTGCACTTTTCCAAATTATATCCCAATCATATATTGTCACAGTAATCTGCCCATACAATTAGATAACAGAATTAGCTCTAGAAAAAGTAATCGAAATGAATCAACTGCTAGAATGTAAAATTACACATAACATTTAGCAAACAAATAAAATGTGCTTTAAAAGACAATTGTGCTTTTTCATTTGCGATAATCCGTTGTCGATCCTGTCAGTAATGTTTCTTAGCTGACAAATTCAAGAATAAGGTTGGTATCGTAGAAATAAAATTTCTCAATTATGTACTGATTTATAGTGTGTGGATATAATATTTGGGTTTTCACTTCCAAATCTTTTCCAGAACTTGAGTTTGTTTATATAGCCACATTCAAGGTCTGTCCAAGGAGTTCCTTAAACTCAGGCTCAATACAAATTTCAAGTGTTCTGAATTCAGAATTCCATGTGCATCAATATATCAAGACAAGATAGCACAAAACCACGAATGAAGGAAGATGAAGTTCAACTGATATTGGAAAGATAACTCATTAGTTTCAGGAGAACTCGATATACTCAGTAGTGAAGAAGAATTACAAGATCATAACAGGGCTCCACAAGAAACCCACATCCTATGCACTATCCGAAGGCCAGTTAGAATATTAGGTACTTCAAAGGATAAATGATGTTGATCATTAAAAACGTTGCGTAGTTCAGGATTTTCCACATGTCCATGATGTTTATTTAATGAAGATGAGTATCAACTCGAACTCTATTGAATGACTACCTGCATCTAAAAGCTCAAGCCTTATAAGAGAGGAGAAACATTACATATTAAATATCTCCGACACACCTCCTCAAGTACAGGATGTGTTCTTTCTTGTAAAACCTTGCAAATGAAACTCTTTTTCGTAAATGGATGGCGGTAACATTTGAAACCATGACCTTACTTGGCTTGGCTCTTATACCAAATTGAATAGCCACCTCATCCAAGAGAAACATTAAATATTTAATCTCTCTAACAAACCCTATTGTGCTTTCAAAATTCTTAAAACACCAGACTGGATGATAGAGTTGATTATAGTAAGATGACATTTCAAGGGTGCACTAAAATTGTTGATTAACATATATTTTCTATAAAACATATCCTAGCTACATGCTTCAAGAATTTGTGGCATTAACTGCTTAAGCATGATTTCAGCAAATGGCATAGACTTGTAAAAGGAAAGTTCACATTTGAAAAATCGGTTGTGAAGAATTGATATTCACCAGAACATTAGTGTGTTTGCTAAGCATTCCCATAGAAAATGGGAGATAAGTCGCTCCAGTACACAATGAATTCAATAACTCTAGGTATATATCACATACACGATATGAACTCTACTAGGATGAGTATTTATTTGCACTAATGTTCTTGGCATAGTCAATTTTGAGCTTAGTTACAAAATCAATAAAAAAATTATGAGGTCATTTTGTATTTGAACAACAATACTTTCGGAAGTTAGATGACAGAGTCGTTGGCAAACATGAGCAGGACAAGGAGAGATAGAGGAGAGGAAATTACATTGACAGAGAAACAGCGGATGAGAATTGCTTCCTCCATAGACAAAGAATTAAAAATTGCCCCACATTTCAGAGCTTAATTGGTTGTCATATTGAGAGACACAAGATAACAATTAGATGCTCTTTAGTTCTACACTAGAATAAAGGAACAGAAAATGCCAATTAACAGAAACAAGATGATATAATTTGAATTGTAAAAGCAAACATAAAAAGTCTTTCTTCATAAGTTTGTTAACAAATAGGCTGCAACCAATTCACAAAGAGATCCAAAAGCAGAATTATGATTTGACATGTTAGCTGGTGTTCATGTAAAACAACTACCTCCACAGGAAGCTCATCAACAGAAAAATTGAACTCCTCCCCCCACAAGGGATTTCTTGATCCAGGGACCATAGAACTACAAGAACACAAAATCAAATCTTAATGTATATTTATCTTTGCGAAACAAAAACCATAACAGAAACTGTAAGCGGACAATACTGGGTAATATTTGTGATATCCAGTGGCCTCTAATTGAGATTAACACTGCTATAGAACTACAAGCACTGTTAAAGATAAACTAGCACTTGTCTCTCTCAAATTTCAATTAAAAAAATGAGTAAATTTCAATAATGCTCCCTGACCTCCATGATTTGTGATTAACATTGCTCAAGGACTACATGCAGCTTGTTGGAATAGAAAAATATGTTCGTATATTATTCATAGTCTCCTATCTCCTTTATATAGAAATGGAAATAGAAGAATACAAGAGTTCTAAGCAAACTAGAAATAAGGTAATAAAGTAATATTAGAATCCTAATTGATATAGGAATCCTAACCCTACCATAATATGCTAGCCTACTAAATATTCTATTAGATCTTCCAACACTCCCCCTCAAGCTGCAGTATGCTTAAGAAACATACATAGCTTGCTAAAAAGAAAAACAACAATGAAAAACATAAAAATAATCCTAACAAATTGAAAACATATCCTAACATATTAAATATTGCATTCCTCCCCCTCAAGCTGAGAATTCTGGAAGCTTGACACACCAAGATAGATTGAGAAAGAGCACGATTAAATTGTGAAAGTATAAAATAGAATACCGGCTAAACGTGACACAATGTATAAATCATGGTTTAACCTTGATAGGTAAAGAGTAGATCACGAAGAGCATTCATCAAATCGTGAGAGAAGTTTACAAATCACGAGAAATAGAGATAAAGTCATGGCGTAGCCATGATAGTGAGAAAAGCACAATTGAATTATGACAGCAAGATAAAAGACCACGATCTAGTCATGATAGAAAGCACAATTTGATTGTGATAGAAGTAGATAAAAGAATCACAATATCAACTGTGAGAGAGAGAAAATCATGACATAATCATGATAGAAATCACAATGTAATTGTGATAGTATTAGAGAAGTAATAGAGAAAAAGAGAAAAGAGTACCACATAGGTGTAAAAGAATGAGAAAAATCAAAGAGAAAGTTTTGAAATTGTTCGGAAATTTATGATAGACATGAAAAAAAAAGATAGAGAGTTTTTCTTTTTTTTTTTTTTTTTGGTGAGGCTGAGTTTGGAGAATTTTCAATAGCAACGACGACAGGTGAGGAGTATGGAGAAGTTTGGAGAAGATTCAATAGCAACGACAATAGGGAAAGGTGGGTCGCGGGAAGAAGAGGTGTTAACATGTGTTTCTACCGCCTTTTTTTTTTCTTCTTCTTCTTTCGAATCTGCTCTGATACCATGTTGGAATAGAAAAATATGTTCGTATATTATTCATAGTCTCCTATCTCCTTTATATAGAGATGGAAATAGAAGAATACAAGAGTTCTAAGCAAACTAGAAATAAGGTAACAAAGTAATATTAGAATCTTAATTGATATAGGAATCCTAACCCTACCATAATATGCTAGCCTACTAAATATTCTATTAGATCTTCTAACACAGCTTAAAGGCTGTAACAATAGAACTCCCTTACCTCTACATGAGGTACATAATCAAAAACTAAAAGCAGCCAATAAGCTGAGTCAGATAAGCCAGGAGCAGTGCCTAAGCTGGCAAGCTTGAAATTCAGCGCAAGTGGTAAATTTAGAAGTTTTTCAAAGTGGAAACATCTTATGGAATCTTACTAAACTGAACAAAAATATGTTGATGAATATGGTTATAAGGTTATCAGTAAACAGTCAAATATGAAACAAAGACAAAGTAAGCATCATAAACAAACTGCATCCCCGACACTTGCTAAAATTCAGATTCATACTATGTCTTAACTCTCGATAAACATGGACAAGGAAGAGAAACGTAACAGCTTATTTAGACCCCAACTATTGCTTTATGCCATCTGAGATGCCAAATGAGATGCATCACCTGAAACGCTTTTCTGAACCACAAGTGATCATTGCATAAGGATCCGATGTGCCATTCAAATTTGCCCCAAGAAGATTCTTTGCTGCCAACAGTTCCACCTAAAATGGGCACATGCTATTATAGGGTAACAAAGTTCAAGGACATAGTTTCTTGAAGTTGCAGTTTATTGAAAACAACCAGGAAAAATAAATAAAGAAATAATAGTATTATTATTGTTGCTGCTGCTGCTGCTATTGTTGTTGTTGTTGTTGTTGTTATTATGATTATTATTAATGAAGCACAAATGAAATATCTACCATAGAAAGACACATGTCAAAAGAATTTAAGTTACCTTAATTAAGTAGGCAGAATTACTTTGAGGATCTTCTTTAAATTTGACCATCTACAAAAGAAGTGCAGAACTGCACGTCAAGCAAGTGCAAAATTACTCCAGGAAACACAGTAAATAAACTAAGCAGAATAGCACACAAAATGATAACTTGATTACCATGCGCACAACCATCACATATCCACATAAGAAACTCCCATGAGTCAGAACCCCGTATCAAATGCCAGCATCAGTAAAAGCAAGTCTTATGGGGAAAAAACAGTGAAGTATCGGTAAATGAACCATCAGTGAAGTCCAAGTATACCATCAATGTTTCTCCTAATTACTAATAATCATCTAAAAGACAAGTAACTGGTACAAGCTGAGTCAATGTTACCAATCAACTCCATCTAACAGGAGTGACCACTATATATCACAAGTTATATTATGAAAAATCATAAGCAGAAGCTTTGCAATTAGAATAACACTATTGGCAACACTTCTCAAAAGCCACCAACATATCCACTAATTATCCTCAGAAAGCTCAAACGTACATTTAAATTCTTCAACGAGGCAGACTGAGTTTTCAGGTGAACAAACTCTACCAAATGAATTTCTAGTCAACTCAAAAAATGGTGTGGCTTGACAGAGGTAACAAGTTTTCGTGATTTTCCTCGGCATTTACTGGTATGCTTCTGTTTACCATTGTAAAGTTTTGAAGATGAGATGAACAACAATCACTTATTAATGACTCTGTAATATGGTAAACCATAGGTACAAAACGAGGCTCCCTGAATAGAAAATTCATAAACGCCAATAGTATATAGTTTCCCAAATATGGCTATCAAAATCATTCTGCAGTATGTATTTTTCACCAACTCCCATGCCTGTTTCAGCATTGTATATGTATCTTGCAACATGTTTTTTTATTTAATGCAATTTGTTACGCTCCTTTCTCTGATATTTCAGTAAAGCCTCAATATGAGAAACTAACTTGAATGAGTGGATAGAATATTGTAATAACCACCACATAGGCAGTACAAGATGTGAGTATATTGCCAAAATTCTTCCGTAACGAACTTGGATTCATTAAAATGACCAAATCACCACGCAACTTATTACAACAACCTGATAATGAAAGCTTACTTAGAAAACCCCATATCTGAAAACAATTGGTTCAGTACCAACAACATCTAATTTACATAAGCATACCACATTATGGATACTTCAAAAACTCAAGAAAGTGGCAGAACATCTCACATAAACCATTCATAAGTAGTTATGGAGGAGACACAAACAATTACACGCCCTGGTAGGGAACTGTAAGAATATGAATACTAAAGGAAATAAAGAGAACAGAATTTCAACTTGACCAAAGCTAGAGATTCAGCATTGAAGATCCAGAGTTTGTGTATAATGTTATCCATATAAAACTCACATCTAAAATCTCAGGAAAGTTTATTATAATATCTAATTTGTTCGAAAGCAAGGTTACGAAAGAAAGTTCAAGTATTAAAGGATCGAAATTTCTAAGAAATCATTAGTTTAATTACAGAATTGAACTTTAGTACATCATTTACGAAAATGTATTCCATTGGCTCAAATTGGAGAAAAAACAAATCTTTGATGAGAGGAAACACCAATAGAATCAACATTAAGTTGCAGCTTCTCAAACATATGAATCACCACCAAAGCACAAACTTCCAATCCAATTAGGCCGGTAGTTTATAACAATGTCCCTGTCTTTGTCATCAATCAAGCAAATTACTACAACAATCCACGAAATGGTCGATTATGCATATAAAACTAACACCTTTCAGTTCTCAGAATTTCTACAAGAATCAGTGAAATTATAGATAGATCACCTCAGAGAAACGGGTGCTAAAGCAGTAGCACTTCTACGAAATCAGTAGTTCAATTTCTGAATGAACCCACTTAACGTTGTTTTAAACTAATTATGCTCGACTAACTTACTCGAAAGCTTCCTTAAGAGAAATAATTCACACCAAATAAAATCATCATCACACTACAAATAAATAAACAAAAAAAAAAAGAAAAGAAAATAGAAATCAAAACCAAAACCAAAAGTCAATCCAATTCGGCGGTAAAATTACGGAAAAGACCTTATCTTTATCATCACCAAGCATGTCCAAACCGCCGCCGGAGCCGTCCGCGAGCGACCGATCATCGCCGGCGCCGGCGCAGCCACACCCATCGCCGCCGAGAGTAAATAACCAGTAAGCCACTACCACGAACGCCACTGCCGCCAGCGTGACTTGCACCTCCCACCACGACGGCACCAGCAACTCCAACGCCGTATCCACCATCATGTTTCCCCCTCCCATGAGAATCCGTTCCTTCTCCAACCGCGTACAAGGTCCACCGTACAGAAAATTAACACGCAGTTACCCGGTCAATGCGTGTGGCACCGTGCATGATGCATAGATACAGGTCTTTGTGTACGTATATACCCACAGAGAGAGAGTGGGGGGGGCGAAGTAGTCAAAGAAAGTAGGGAGAAAACGAGGCAGGAAAGGTACACAATGTTGAATCAGTTGGGAAAATTAAGGGATTGGATTACTTGTTAATTTGAGTTCTGTGAAATGACGGAAATGGGTCTGCTGGGGGTTAGGGAAATAGAGTGGGGGCGTGTAATAAGAGGTGTAGATGGAGGGTTTTATTGGAAATTCAGTGGAAAAGGGGCCAATCATTTGTTTGTTTGTGAGATATAGTGTCGAGAGAACGACATATAGAACAAGAGGCTAACGGACAATTAGGGCGTGTTTGGGTGTAAAAGTCCCGCAAAGCCAAGCAAGAACAAGTTTGAAAAGAGGGAACTTCTTTCCTGAACCAGGTGCTTGGGTTATAGACTTGATGGTTCAAACTCAATTATATTTTATATGTATTTTATAAAAAAAATATAATATATAAAATGTGATTAAATTTGAATCGTTGAGTATATACATGCGATCCATTAAAAAATTTTCTTTGAAAAGAGTACGTGGAAAGCATTGAAATTTGAAAAATGGCTCCAAGAAACTTACTATAAAGTTTGTCCATTATCTAGGGTATTATGGACTAACAGTGAATAACCCATAGTATCTGATTTGATAAAGGATAAAACTTAATTTATTAGTGTGGCGTTAGAGTTGGGGTGATCAAATTGAGTTTAATTTCAGCGAGTTTTGGTGGAACAAACATTGTTGATGCTAAATTTTTTTAGATGAGTAAGGGCTCATTTGGATGAGACTCAAAAGAAAGTGCTTCTTAAACTGTACTTTTATAATAAAGTTTTTTTTAAAAAAAAAATCAAGTAGTTTTGTATTTACATATAATTATTAAAAATGTTTTGAAATGCATTTTTATTTGAAGTTACTCTGAATAACTTCTAAGAAAAGCACTTTTTTGGCTTTTTCTGCCTTTTTTTATTAAAAATCCATCCAATCATAATATTTTTTTTTTTTTGCTTTAAAGTGTTTTTTTTTTTCAAATACAAAATACATGATTATCCTCCAAAAAAATGCATCCAAATGGTCTCTAAATTGCAATGTGTACCGTTAAATTTTCTCTATGAAGAGAGAGGGACATTATTTTGTGATAGGGGGCGGTGAGGATTGATGGAATTTGAATTTGAATTTGAACTATAGTAAGTGACAAGTGATGTTATTCATTTCAATCAAGACAATGGTGGTAAATAAGGAAATTATTCTAGTTTCTAATTTTGATACAATATCAACTGTAACTTTATTTAAAAATTAATCAGCAATAAATTAAATAGTATTTGTGCATGTTTGATGAAAATTGGGAAAATTACCCTCACTTTTTCTGAATTTAGTTAAATTACAAATATCTCCCTCTTGTTTCGAAAATTATCAATACCTCATTGGCATATATCAAAGTTTATAAAAAATACCACGCCATTAGTAAATTACCAAAAAAGCCCTCAATCAATTTCTCCATCATTTTTTTTAGGACTTTATTGTAAGGTTATGAACCTTTAAGTGTGTTTATTGTAAATTTTTAATTTACGTAGGGGTATATGTAATATTTTTGAAAAAAAGACACGCTCTCAGATGGGTTTTTCTAGCGGAATTTAGAAGGATTTTGACCTAATTGCAATGAATAATGCATTGGTGAGATTTATTTTGGGATAGTGCCGATAGTAACAGAGGAATTGGGTGGAGGAGATGCAATGGAAGGTTAGGGTTTGATGTAGTTTTTATTCAATTAAATCCAAATGGATAGAATGGTAAACAAAATTTGTTCACGAGTTTTGACCGGCTTGGGGAGACAAAAAAATCAGTATGTAGCTTTACCATATAGGTGGTGGCGATGTGGTGGTGATATGGTGGCAGCGATATGGTGGCGGCAAGGGGTTGTTCATGTTCAAAATAAGAAGGTATTATTTGTAATTTTTCGAAAGTTCCCGGAAATGAGTAGCAAAAATTTTACTTACAAGTATTTAAGGGCAAAAAAGGTATTGCATTCTCTTTGTCTAATTGAGCAATAAAAGGATAAAACTCAGGAGAGTATTGGTAAGTTTCGAAATAAGAAAAAATTATTTGTAATTCTCCTAAACTCATGGGAGGTTGGACTAATTATCCCTAAAAATTGTGTCATGATTTTGCATATTTGTAAAAATTAGGAGATAGGGCACTCGACAATGTAACCTAAGAACACTATAGAATGGATTGTTTGTTTTTTTTTAACTATTTTTCGCAAAAGTAAGAACAACATTGTTAAAAGAGTTTGCTATACTGAAATCTTGCTCGATGCGTTCCTGGTATGATGAGCGTATGGTGTGATAGAATTGTATTGTTATCACAAAGAATTTGACACTGTATCTTTTGGTTCTAGCCAAATTATTGCTTTTATTTAAATTTAATAGTAGTTGCACGCGGTTCCCACACACATAAAATAATTTGAGTACTCGATATTATTGTGCTCTCATCACTTTTATATTGCTATATATTGATACCATTTAATAATGAACATTTTAATAATTTCTTGTTAGAAGATCACCATTATCACTCATAATACAATTAATTTTAATTGTTTAGTAACACCTCTAAATATTTGTTATATAAAAATATAATTTTACCAAAAATTAAAATAAAAAAATGAATATGCTTGTTTTACGTTGATCTAGTCAGTTAGCCTCAGTTTTGTAATAAGAAGTAGGTAATGGGTTTAATTACTTTTATTTTTATTGGAAAGTAGAAATGTGTTTAGTTTGCAAAATTACAATTTAACCATTTTTTTTTGTGTGTGTGTTGTGCAATAACTAAAAGAACAAAATTGGTACACACAAAATTGGTATCATAACTACCTTTCATGTAGAGGAATTTCCAATTTTATTCTTAATTTTTATTTCCATATCTAATTACCAAAAAAATGAGGGGTAAAATTTATAAAAATACCCAAACAACAATCAATTTAAACACAAAAGTGGTTTTTTGTCTTTTTTTTAATAGTATATAGATGAAATGAAGTTTATTCTTAAAAAAAAAATCATTCATGAGAGCAAGTATTATAATGAAATACATGGGAGATCCTAGTGTGAAGTGCGGTCGACTCGAAGTTACTAACACTATGTTTGGTTCTAGGATTTTGTCAAAGAAAAGAGAAGTTTAAAAAAAAAGGAAAAAGTAAAAGAAAAACCCAAAATCCTCTATTTGTTTGGTTGTTAAGAAAAATTGTGAGGAAAATAATATCCCCATATTGAAAATACATGAAGATTGGCTCGTGGAAATGAATGAAATAATCAATGATGGATTAAAATGAAAATAAGGAGATAAGTTATTAACATGATATTGTAAGTATTGGAGCAAATAAAAAATGTGTCTTCCTTTATTTTTTTCTTCATTTTCCTCACCCTTTTTTGAGGAAAAATGATCTTCCCCTATAATATTATATTATTCCTCCAAATTTTCTTTTCTTTTCTTTTCTTTTTCTTTAATAGCTAAACATCCCACATATTTTTTTTCCGTTCTTTTCTTTTATTTTCTTTTCCCCCCTAAAATCTTAGAAACAACGGAGTGTAAGTGTTGCAACCACATTTCATTTGATTATTAGGGAAAATGCAGTAAATGGGAAACCCTTATTTTTCTGTCTTTTTGAACAATTCGATAATTATTTTTTGAAAAATAAATCTAAACTCGAACGGATTTTGATAATTAATCTTTAATCAAACTAAGAGCATTATGTTACATATTCTATAATAAATAGTATAATTTAATTATATGGAAATATTAGAGGGTTATAGCTAGTGAGGTGAGGGTTGTCCATAGGGATGGCAATTTCTGACCCAATACGACAACCCAACACGAACCCATTACAAAAATAGTGGATTAGGATTGAGAGTTAATGGGTTGGGTTGAAAATGGATCGAATCTAAAAGTGACCTGAAAAATATGGGTTCGGTTGGCTTAACTCGTAGGTTACCTAGACAATCCAAATCCTTTTATGGGTTAACCGACAATCTGATCCAAATCATTTTTTTTAAATCTTTTTTTTTTCTCCTTTCCCTCTCGTTTAAAGAAAAACATATTATGTATAAATTATGAATCATAACATTTTGATGTGTTATAATTAATCATTAATAACATAATATAGGAAAAATTACGAAAAAGAGAATATGGAAAATTTTCAATTATTAAACATAGAAAAACTTTTAGATAATTAAAGATAAAGAGATCGCTAAATTTTTTAAATAAGTGAAGCGTTAATTTGAATGAAAACTATAATTATGTTAGTTATCATCTTCTTCTTCCCTCCAAAAAAATATACATTTTTCCTTTAATTGTTTATTTGCATTCATTGAAGTTTTGTAGTGATTTATTTTAATATTGAATGAATTTTTTTTATCAAATATTTTGACAATATATTATAAATAAAATTTAAGTAAACTAGAGTGGGAAATGAGCTCATTCATTTCTAATGTAAATTCCAAATATGTGTTTTGTACATAGTCGGCCATCACTACAAGAATGTATATCTTTTAGTGACGAACCAATTACAAATTTAGTTTTTCTATGCTAGATTTCATTTATAACAAATTTGTTAGTAAATGTTTTGTTACTAATTGTTTATTTAGTTCTATTTACATTGAATTCTGTCATTAATCATCATGTGATGTGATGTGATGTGATGTGATGATACTCTAAAACTGTGACAATATAAAAATCTCTCTATCACAAAAATTTTGGTATACTTAGTGAATGGGTGCTTTCTTATAGTGCATACAAAAGAAATTTAAATATAGTATCGTTAGCCAAATGAAAAATTATGGAAAAAATCAACTTTTAACTAGTAAATTATAATTGCTTTAATTTTTTCATTAGAAAAGTTAAATTTTTTATTTAAAACAGGTCAACCCGGGTTGACATGAACCCAGCTAAGTTGGATTAGGATTAAGGTCTCATGGGCTTGATAGGTCATAGATTGGGTTTGAGTTGCGAGATTTTATGTTATATTACTACCTCAACGCAGCCCAAACTGACCCGGTCGGCCGCCCCTGTTTGCCCAAGCCTTAATAAAGTAGGTCACATCTAAATATTTATTCGATGTGTGATAATTAACATGCTTCCCTCAGGCCATCTCAATATTTATTCGATGTGGGATAATTAACATGTCTCTTTCACGCCCAAGTCTGAATATATGGGAAACAACATGGAGTGTGAAAGTACTATGGTGGGCAACCCAATTAATAACGAGGATCATGCTATCTCAATATTTATTCGATGTAGAATATAATTAACATGTCCCCCTCATGCCTAGGTCCGAATATATGGGAAACAATATGGCGTGCGAAAGTAGTATGGTAGGAAGCCTTATTAATAACGAGGATCTAGCTTGCTCTGATACTATATAAAATTTTTTGTGGTTTGGACTTAACTCAACTCCAAAAGTTAGCTCGTGATGTGGGGTTTGTGCAAGCCTTTATAAAATAAGTCACATATTAATATTTATTCGATATGAGATCGTTAACAATATAATATACAGTAAATACTATGGGTATCACATGCTAAGGTCTCGAGGTTTGCTTCTTGAATTTATATAAACCTCAATTAATTTCTTAATTAATAAACCTTTTACTATTCTTGACAATCTGTAATTGATTTCTCAAACCATCAAGCTTCAGAATGATCCATGCCCTCTTTATAATTTTTTTGCCAACTTAATTAAAGAATTTGTTAGATAAAAAGTTAATTATTTAAAAAGAAATCTTTCAAATGTACATACATGACATAATCCCGCAATTAAAAAAAAAAAAACATAACCTAACCCGGTATACAAAATTAACTTTTGTATGGCTTTAGATTGAAAACATCAAATAATTAAAAAGAAATGTTATGTGAGCAGTGACTCATAATGAAATTATTCTAATTAAGTTCACATGGTTCTTTTATAACGTCTATCGCTCTAGCGTTTAGAATTCGAACTGGTGAATGCCGAATTAAGAACATAAAGTGTGTTTAAAAAAAATATGGATAAGCTTAGAGCTCGTTCGAAAAGTATTTACAATTTCTTAATTTTGCACATTAATCTTTGTTAAATTGTGAACTTGTGTGTTAGACATAATATTACAAATACAACTAAAAAGATTTGATGCATGTCTACTCAATAAAAAAAACTTTTGCGACTAATTTTTGATGGCCTCTATATAAAAATCAATACATATCCTAATAATTAAATGATGTATAAATAAATCTTACTAATGTAGCCCTAATTGATAGATAATAAAATAAATTTATGAGGATAATGGGCTAGCTTTTATGCAAGAACATTCATTCGACTAGTCTTTTATTTATACATTGTAAAATATGTATGGAATTTTTCGTAGATAGTGAAAAGAATTGGCAAATTTAGCTAATTCCATTAAATTATCAATAATATAATTCAAGTTTAGTATTTAATAAAATTATATTGCTTATACTCCTTCAAATGTGTTTTATATTGAATATATATAATTTAGTAATATATATAAATTAATTTTTCTATTAAACGCTTTAAAATATTTTGTACTTAATTTTTTAAAACTTTTACGATCTTGCACATTCGCATTTGCTCAGGCACTCACATATTATGTGATCTAAATTCAGATCATTTGATATTTTCACACTAAATTTAATAAAAGTTTTCCTATAGCCACCCAAGTGAGAGCATATGTATAGAATATGCGGGCAGGATATATAGCCTTTTGTGTTTGGATTATGCGGAATAAAGATTTTAAAGGGGTAGATGGTTCATCCCAATTATATCTAGGGTTATATAGGCGCTAGATCCTTTAAATAAAGTTAAGGTTTCAAAATTTTGAAATTGTAAATAAAGTAATTAAGCTGGGATGATTGTTTTCATAATGAGCATCTACAATACCTTATCTGAATTAGTCGACTAAAGGGTCGGAATTTGGTGGCTAAAATAAAATAATAATAAAACAATAATCTAGGGTTAAATATACTTTACATATTCACCAAAAAATTGTCATTTAGCTTTTCAACCAATATATTTGCATATAGTGTGTGTATATATATACTGCATATATTATTTATCTTTTTAAACTAATAAATGTAATGCTTACGTCTGTTAATTAAATATTTGGTCAACAATGCCCCCCCTCTCTCTATATATATCTCTATCTGTCTGTCTATACAATTATATGTGTTTGGGCCTAAAAATGAATTTTGGCGTAAAAATCGAAATGGGTTGACTGTTGTCCTCTTTGCCATACCGAGATAGATTAATAAGACCCAAGTCACTTCGACTCATGAGGGCTAGCCCATGTTGAGAGGCCCAGGCCAGAATAAAGTTGGAGGCCCATGGCCCGGTTAGAAAGAATAGAAAAATAGAATAAAATAATAGGGTCAAAATTAAACCATTACTTTTGGGGGGGTTGTTAGGATAGGAAATAAAAAATTGGCTAAAAATAAGCATTGCTATACCTAAGCTTGCCTAAAATAAAGGTCATGTGATGTTAAAAATTTAAAATTCAAATAAAATGGTATAACTACTACAATCAATAAATAAGGAGGTCCGTCCACTTCGACTAACCTATTCAAGATAAGTCATCCAACTCTAAAAATAAAAGAAGTGGTTGCAGCTTGAAACATATAAAAAGAGGATGGATTCATCACAATGAGGACACAACACATCACAACAAACAACACATCTCTTTCAATCAAGAAGTCAACATTTCTTTGTTTTTTAGTCTAAATGAACAAGGATTAGCTTTAGTTTAGTAGGTAGAAAACCGTTACACAAATGTCTATAGCCATGCCCATTTGGCTCAAAATGAAGTTATCAATGCACTCATTCTGTAACGTTACGAGGTCGTAGCCACCAATCACTTTAATTGGGACCGGTTCGAGGTGAAATATAAATGTGAAGGAGTGGTAGTATGTATTCATATCGAGCGCATGCATGAAGGGGAGTGTTGCGGGAGTCAATCAATGCTCGTCGGAATAAACAGTCTTTAAATGTATCCACGCATAGATATTGCAAGAGTTTTCAATGTGGCTGACTTGTAGTTGTAGTCTTTAGGAGCCTCTCAATGCATTTATAGTCATAGATATGACCCGAGTCATTAATCACGTGTCTGTAGTCAAATTTGGTGAAGTCCAAATGGCGAGTAGCCATCATTTCTGAATATATTTTCTCTTTTTCAAACTTTTTTGACTCTTTTCGATTCTTAGAGTACTGAATTGTTAAGTCCTACATTAAATTGTAGGCAAGTAGAACCTCAGGGGTAGTGTTTGTCTACTCTAACTTAGTCATATTTTAGATAAAAGTCTTATGCTCAAAATATTTTTACTTCGAATTATCAAAACTTCCATTTGAGTGTTCTTGCATATTGACACGCCCGCACTTCAATACAAAACTCACTTTGACTTTACTGTTTTTTCATCGAACTCAGTGATTTCGAATCCTGAATAACCACGCCGGCATGACTGTCAAAAATTTATGCAAACAATATGTATATAATTTACCATATATTTAGAATAATTGTACTATAAATTGTTATTTATTCAAAAAATATTAATTTTTTATTTTGATAAAAAAGTAATGAATAATTGGAATAAAAGTATTAAAAACAAAAGTAATAAACTTATGGTAAACAAAAAGATAGCTCTATCATTTCTTTGTCATTTGAACTTAAAATATAAAGTTATTTAATCTTAACTCAAAATAAATTTTAAACTCCTTTATAGAAAAGTAAGTAGGTTCTATATTTTTATTAACTTGAAGTTTATTTGTGTTCCTTTTCTAAAAGTAATGTGTGTGTGTGTGTGTGTATATAGAGAGATATACGGAAAATCCATATATAATTAAATATATTATAGTACTATATTTTTAATAAGAGAACACATTTAAATTATCTTTAGCAAAAACATATTTCTTTATTTTTACCAAAATAGTTAAACTTCATTTTGAACAAAGTAACATGTAATGCATTCATTAATTAAGTTCAAATAAGTATAATAGTTCTTTTTTCAATAATTAATAGTTATAAGTATTACTATATTATTTCAATACTTTGATTTTTCGTTGAAATATAATACCGCGAGACTTTAATGCCTATCTTGAAATTCGAATTAGAAAATATTTGTTTAATAGTTTTAAAGAATTTGAAGTTAATTTAAGGTGCCAACTTCTAAAAATATGGTGAAAGTATATAAATAGACATGCTATAAGGACAATTTTATCTAATATATTATTGAGGGTGGGGTGGGGGTTAAGGGTTCTATTTGTTACTTAAAAGAGTGAATGAAACATAATATATAATTCAAAAGTTAAACACATTGATATTATATATTTCTTAATTTTATTTTTGGGTTTATGGAGGTATTTTGAATCATAAAAGTCCAACACAATCCTCGAGTTTGGCCTAGGAAGGAAAGTCATCTTAAAGTCAAAGCCCAAAAAGGAAAGCCATCTTAAAGCCCAAGTCCAAGAAGGAGAACCATCATGATGCCAAAGTCCATGAAAGAGATCATCCTGAAGCCCAAGTCTAGGAGGGAGTTTTCGGGGCCCAAGCTTGTCCGATCACTTTAGATGAGGATGATCAACCTTGAAACCAAGTTAATGGGCATGTGATAAATAAGGAAGCTCATTTGATCAACATTAACCACCAAACCACGAAAATCTCAACCAACACCCCTAACTACCTAACTACCGTCTGATTTTCAGGAAGGTATTCTAATTTTTAGAAAGGGTAAATTACACATCTACCTCTATATATAGTCCACCAAACCCAGGCCCGCATATAATGAAGGTTACAAAATTTTCAGCATTTTTAAATCATTTTCTTCTCTCTAAAGGACACTAAATCAATCTTAATCACTTTCACACATATTCTCTACGATTTCTAGCATCATTTACATCCTTACATCTTATTTCATTACTTTTTTGCATCTTTATCATTCTTGGAGTCAATATTCACATAATTCAATGGAGTATTAACCTCTTTCTTGCAGGTTTTTCCTTTGAAATCAATAATCTTTACTTGAAGTGCCCAAGCTCTTTTTCCTGCATTACAAATTTTCGGTACTCGGAAAAACGGCAAGCATCACACACTAAATCCAATAATTTAAAATTCATCGTAATATTGAATTATTTAACATGCTATATAAACTATTATGCATTCAACATTATTCGTCTTTTAATTCAACTACAGCGTTGAAAAATGCATAAATACATGTAATGTATTTCATTTTATTTTGGAAAAAGTTGATGTATTTTTTTTTCTTTATAGAAAAATTGAGTTTGAGGATTCATCTTTAAAGATATATATATTTTCTTGCGTAAATGTGTTTTCATAGGATCGAATTTTTATATTTTTGTATAGTACTTGTTTATTAATATACTCTTAAAATAATTATATATACATATATTTATATAAATATATATATATATATATATATATATATATATTCTTGATTGATGTCATGGTTTATAAATCTATAAACATATCTATATCTATTCGATCTAACGAAGTCGTCAGTCTACCAAGTGGCAATGTAATTTCACGACAAATATCAGGAACATGTTTATTTTTTATATGTCAATTAATTAGACATACTTATTATTAATTAATTAGCCATTTAGTACAATTTTGAATTATGGAAAGAGTATATTACTTAACAATTTAAGGTTGAATCACAAACTCATTACCGTATTACTTAACTATTTTAAATTAATTGCTATAGATTAAGTGAAATGTTTAAATCTAATGAAAAATTTAAAATACGTTTGAATTTGAAATTAATTAATATTTTCATTACTTATCAATTTAAATTACTCGTTACAGTTATTAAGAAGATTTATCATATCTAGAAAACTTACATACTGGAATAGAAGAAATAAATTAAATAATATATTTTCTATAACAATATTAAACTTTATAAAATAAAAAAATATTAATAAATTTTTACTATTATTCAAACCAATTATTGATTAGCGAAAAAATGATTAGTAAAAACACTAGCAAAAACCCATGGCATAATAAAATATTAGAAAGTAAAATATTAGTAAAAGACATTCTAAAAAGAATATAAATCTATGCTATTATATATTTGAGAGCAGTTTATGACAAAAAACAAATTCAATCTTGAATCAATTCTCAATTTTAATAATTTTGAATTATTTTTAATTGATCAATCAACTTTAATTGTTTAATTTTAATTACGGATTTCCTTTCTCGATTTTCTTCCAAAAATCAATCTATTTAGTTAATTGTTGTTTTTCAAATGGGTTGACGGGATCTGTTTGATTTATTAGCTAGATCTTTTTCTTTCTCTCTAAATTGATGACTCTCTCATCATTTAACTTTTATTTTTATCTATATCTTTACATATTCCGTATTTTTCAGTTAATTTTCATTCTTCATCGTCAAGCTTTTTTGATAATTTTTTCTTAAGATCCTTTGATTTCTTTAGTTCATTCAATTTCCGGTTTAAGTGATATTTATCTAATCAAGCTTTTATAGATATATTTTCTTCTTCTACTTTTTTGCGTTGTCTTTACATTTTTTCCCCTTGTGTTAATACTTTATTACTCGAGTTCTTCATTTATATGCTTGAATTTTTATTTTATTCAAATTTCCATTTTATACATTGTATTTAAATTAAGCGATTTGTTGGATCTTGATTTGTACACTTTTTTAAGTTGATCAATTTCATCATTTATTTTTTTCCATCAAGGTCTTTATTTTTTAAAAAAACATTTTCACTAAAAGTAGCCATTCTTCAAATAACAATTTGTTTTATTTTTGTTTTTACTTTTTTTGGTTTTTTTTCCGCCATCCAAATTTTGTTTTCAATATTTGATTTCTACAATCATGTTTTGATAAATATATTTTAAGTAATCTCTATGACTCTAAATTTTTGTGTTTTTCCTTTGTCATTATTTTATTATTCAAATGCTTTATTTGTTTTGTATTGATTTTTTTACTCTGTCTCCCTCTATCAGCTTTTTAAAGAATTGAAAGGCTATGTTGGTCCCTTGCATTTTTTTCCCATTTTCAGTACATATGTGTGAGTACTTTTTTGATATTATGTGTGTGAGTACTTATGTACCTATTAATTTGAACTTTTTGGAGAAATGTTTGTATATGATTTTATTAACTAATGAGTATTGAATTTATATATTGATCTATTTTTTTTTTTTCAGTATATGCTCTATAAAGCTACATACATGTAAAATATATTAATAATGAACACTTACTATAATAGTTCATTTTGTCCCATTGATAAGTCTGTAATTCTACATGTTTTTTATGGTTATTTTGATGGACTTATCATGTATTTTTCTCCATATGAACTTCTTTATACCTAAATTCGAGATAAATCGTTGTTTGTAGGCGAGATAGCAAAAATACCATAAAGGAGACGAAAAATTGGAATCAAGAGTTGGGTACCTACGCAAGATATTTTGGATACCAACCCAATTTCAGAGATTTTGAGAAGTAATCTGTATGTTTGGGTACGTACCCAGAATATTTCGGGTATGTACCCAGTTTCAGTCAGTGGGGCATTGGATGAATCTGTAAGTTTGGGTACGTACCAAAAGCCCGCGACAGAAATTTACAGCTTTCCTAGTGCGATTAGAACTCTATTTTTGGAAGGTGTCTCTAAGGTTTTTCTACCCTTTTTAAGTCCAGAAACATGGGGACGACTACTGTTCACGTTTTTAGCTAGGTTTCAGTTTTTAGAACTTTTCTTTTGGATAGATTTTTCATCTTCTGGATTTTGTGGAGAAGGGAGAAGGGAGAAATCAAGAACCAAGGGAAGAACAACCAAACGAGGGGAGTTTTACACCTGAAATTTCCAGCAATAAGTTTCATTCTTCTCTTTTCATGAATTCTTTCCCATATTTCGTTCTTATGTTTAGTTTCATTATGAACTAATTTTAATTAAGTGTAAGGATGGTGTAGTTCATCGTTTTTGCTATTCTATGAAAACCCCGTGAGTTTGAATTCGGTTTCGTATGTTTTCTTTGTTGTGTGATTTTTGTTTAATGGTTTAATACGTGGTTAGGGTTTAGTCACCCCTAATTAGCGAATTTGAGAATCGTGATGAGGTCGAGAGACGATTCACGATAATAGCTCTAATTAGACGAGATCAATTGGGTTAAAGTTGCATGATAATGAATTTAACTTTGATTGAGCCTTAAGGAAGTGTTTAAAAATTCATACAAATAATTCTAAAGTTGGGATTAATTGAATGAGAATTGGTTAATCTTAGGCTTAGAGGAATTGTATGAATTAATTCCGCAATGCTCGAGAGAGATTGTGGATATATGTGTTCCTAGGTTTCACACAACCACGAAACCACTCAACTCAGGGATTGGATTAGAATAGCGAATTTGGTAAATGAAACCACCTTACACACTTGCATTTCCCGCCTTGATTATTTGTTAGTATTATTATTCGTAGGTTGTTTTTAATTAAGAATGTAGGTTTCTTTTAGTAATACAAAATCACTACTCAATTTGATCCATTTAGCTAAACACACGCAAGTCATTTTCACCGGCCAAATCACAATCCTTGTGGATTCGACACTCTACTCACTTTATATTAGTTGTACGATTGCGTGTACTTGCGCAAGTCCCAACAAGTTTTTGGCGTCGTTGCCGGGGATTGGCGTATTTGACTATGATACTAGCTTGTGTGTTTAGACTAAATTTCTTTCTTTTTAGTATTTATTTATTTTTGTTATTTTTGTGGCTGAGTTTGTATTCTTTCGTGTGTAGGTGCTTTTTGGTGTATGATCACGAGGCGTGCAAGTTCACGAGCTGAACTAGTGCCTTTGGATCTTGAAATTGAAAGAGCCAACAGAAGGAGGAATGTAGCGAGAAGAGCTAGGATAGCTCAGGAACGTATTATGGCGAACAACCAGAACATTGGGGTTAATGGTGGCAATGATCAAAATGCCCCACCAGGTGATCAAAATGCAAGAACATTACGGGATTACATTGCACCCCAAGCCGAAGTAGCAAGAACGGGGATACAAAGGCCGCGCATTGAGGTGAACAATTTCGAGATCAAACCGGCCTTATTAAACATGGTGACTAATAATGTGCAGTTCTATGGCTTGCCGAATGAAGACCCCCACCAGGATCTAGATAACTTTCTAGAGTTGTGTGACACCATCAAGATCATCGGGGCGTCGGACGATACAATAAGACTAAGGATTTTTTCTTTTTCTTTGAGGGATAAAGCCAAAATTTGGCTCAATTTGGTGCCAAGCGGGTCCATAACCAATTGAGAACAACTGTCACATACATTCCTAACGAAGTATTTCCCACCGGCCAAGACAGCCAAGCTATGTAACGACATTTCCACCTTTTCTCAAAATGGGTGAGAATCACTGTATGAGGCGTGGGAGAGGTATAAGGAGCTGTTAAGGAGGTGTCCCCACCATGGACTATCTAGATGGATGGTGGTGCAAACATTTTACAACGGGTTGGGGGCCAACACTAAGTACACAATTGATGCAACAGCTAGAGGTTCCTTGGTTACCAAGACCGTAGACGATGCCTACAACCTAATCGAGGAGATGGCGATCAATAATTACCAATGGTCGGCGGAATCTACCACTCAAAAGAACCAAGGGGGTAAGTTAGAGCTCAATGCCATTGCATCGCTACAAACTCAGGTAAGCGCTCTAACTCACAAGTTGGATTCATTGAATGGTAATAATTTGAACGTTAACCCTAAGCCTTCTTGTGAATTATGTGGTGATTTTAATCATGTTTCCATTGATTGCTCATTTGGGAGTCCATTTCCTATTGTTTCGAGTGAACAGGTAAATTTTGTAGGAGCGAACTTGCACGAAAATATGCAGTGGAGACAAGCCAATAATCCCTACTCCAACACATACAATCCAGGGTGGAGGAATCACCCTAATTTCTCTTGGAGTGGTCAAAATGTGAATAGGCCACAACTCCCATCAGATTTCCAACAGAACTACCCGCCACAGCAAGAGAAGGCGAGCCCCCTAGAAACAAAGATAGACAAGTTCATTGATGCTTTGGGGTTAAAGATGGCGTTGTAGGGGGAGAGATTGCAAAGGATTGAAGGGAAGTTCGACCAAATCACAAAGAACCACTCATCTTCCATTCACAATCTAGAGGTTCAAGTGGACCAATTGGCCAATGCGTTGACCAATAGAATTCAAGGAAATCCTCCAAGCAACACAGAAGTTAACCCTAAGGAGCAATGCAATGCAATCACTCTAAGGAGTGGGAAGGAGTTGGAGCCACCGAGAGGGTCAAAAGCTGAAAGCAAGAGCAAGGAAGACGTCAAAGAACGTGATGATGCAAAGGGCGGTGGAAAACAAGAAGGGGGAAAGAAGATTGATCGAGCTCTATTGGTGCCAAAAGCAAACCCTTATGAGACTAGGGTGTCATTTCCACAACGCTTGAGGTAAGCTCAGCAAGAACACCAAAGGAAGCAGTTCCTTGATATTTTCAAAAAACTACACATTAATATCCCGTCTGCTGAGGCATTGGCGAACATGCCACATTACACCAAATTCTTAAAGGAGATCATTGTGAATAAGAAGAAGTTGGAGGAATGCCAGACTGTGGCATTGACAAAGGAGTGTAGTAGCATCATCTCTCAAAAGCTGCCAATGAAATTAAAAGATCCAGGGAGTTTTACTATCCCTTGCGTGATTGGCAAGTTTGAGTTTTTTAATTGTTTATGTGATTTAGGTTCTGGTATTAATTTGATGCCTCTTTCTGTTTTCAGGCAATTGGGAGTTGGAGATTTGTCTCCTACTGACATTTTCTTGCGACTTGCTGATCGTTCGCTCAAAAGGCCCGTAGGGGTTGTAGAGGATGTGTTGGTGAAAGTTGGGAAATTTATTTTCCCCATTGATTTTGTGGTGCTTGACTTTGAGGATGACAAAGACATGCCCTTGATCTTAGGGAGGCCTTTTATGAACACTGGAAGAGCACTAGTAGACGTCAATGTGGGAAAATTGACTCTCAGGCTGGGTGATGAGAGTATCACCTTTGACGTGTTCAAAGAGGTTAAATTCCATAATGGGGATGATCATTGCATGAGATTGGAGGCAACTACAGACTATGTAAGAGAAGTGATGGAAGGAAAAGAGAATGAGCAAGATGAGGGGAAAAAGGAACCGGTGTACAAACAGTTACCAGAAACATTGAGTCCTACAACCCCCTCAAGCATTCAACCCCCCAAGTTAGAAGTTAAGCCTTTACCTCAAAAGCTGGAATATGCCTTTTCGGGGAAGAATGAAACCATACAAATAATTTTAGGTCCTTCTTTGACTAGGGAGCAAAAGAGGAGAATTGTGAGGCTAATCAAGGTTAGAATTAAAGCAATGGGGCACCAAATTGCACACATCAAGAGGATTAGGCCTTCTATAGGCATACATGAAGTTTGACGGAAGATGATGCAAGGCCGAGAAGAGAAATGAAGAAGTGGTACGATGCCCACATCATGAGAAAGAAGTCCCACGAAGGACAAGGAGGGAAACATTTCATGGTGAATGGCCAGTGTTTGAAGGTGTACGTGGGTGGAGATGTGCACAGAGCAGGGTCGATATCATACGTCGACCTTATTCATTAAACATGTTGAAAAGAGTCGAGCTAAAGACTTTAAACAAGTGCTTTTTGGGAGGCAACCCAAAATTTTATGTTTTTTGCATTTTTGTTTTCTTTTAGTTATTTGTGTGTGGGGTAGACCACTTGAGGTTTTGATGTGATTTTTGTTTGAATTTTGATATGTAGGAAGATGAGACGGGGTTCTATGACGCCATCTGACCTCATGTGTTTTCTATCCTTTTCTTTACTTTCCATTTGTGTTTTATTTTCGTTTTCATAGTTCTTTGTGTTTCAATTGTGTCTTGTCTGGCCTTATTTTCTGTACTTTAGGGACAAAGTACTCTCTAAGTGTGTGTGTGTGTGTGGGGGGGGGGGGGGGGGGGGGGGGAATTTCAGTTGCCTAGGATAATACTTATGAGGTTAATTGTTGTTAGCTATGTTTATGGAATTTGAATAAGAATTGTATATCGGCTCGAAACCCAGACGACCAGACGAAAAGAGTCATCTTTGATGACTCGTGTCTTGGTATAACAATGCCACGTATAGTTCAAGTTCAATTCCGTTGCGTTCAAGCTAAATTTTGGTGATAATGGTTGTATGTTGGACATTTGAAAACCATTTTGTGTGTGCCGTTTGTTTGGTATCGTTCTTGGAATGCACGTGCTTTGTTAAAATTCCTTATTCTATGATGATTTTATGCTATGAAACGCTATGTTTGGAATGATGAGCATGCATAAAGCATTTTGTGTGCACTTGAAGAATGATTGTTGTGGTTTTGCTATCCCCCAATCACTTTGAGCACATGGTTGGAGCAATGATTTCTAAATGATTTAATGAAAATTTATATTTTTGTGAGAGGTTTTCGCATGTGCTTTAATGCATTAGGACACTAGAATCAATTCGAGTTTTTGTCGAGGCTAAATCCTAGACTATGTTAAATTGGGGAGATGACTTAAGCCATTTTTGAAAATTTTTGAGCCTTAATTGCCTATCTGTTTGTTAAACGTAGCCCTTGAGTCCCCCTTGAGCCTACATTGTGCTTAGTTCTCTTGAGAGCCACATTACAAGCCCAAAAGCACAATGTCTACATATCTTAATCCTTTCTATGCGCTATACTTGAATTGTGATAATTGTGGAGTTATGTAGTAGATATGTGGAATTATGAGGGGATTAAGTGGAGGGTTGTACGTATACTTGAGTTCGGGATATACTAGCTCGCTTTAAAGAGAAAAAAAAAATTGCTGAAAAATAATGTGAAAAAAAGAAGGGAAAAAAATGCAAAAGAAAAAAAGAAAAAAAAAAGAGAGGAAATGAAAGAAAAAGCGAGCTAGCACTCTCAAACACATAATGAAAAAAAAAATTACATGGAGAGTGATGGTTTCATATAAGTTTGGGGGAGTGGAATGCATGTCTAAAAACTCCAATTTGTCCAATTTAAGTAACTTGGGTGCATGAGCCACATACGTTTCTATACTTTCCTACCCTTCACCCAAGCCCTACATTGCAAGCTTAATTAAGTTCTATTGATCCCCGGTTTATCGTTGTCTACATTAGTGGAGATAAGAATGAAAAACCGACTTATGGAGTCCACTTTTTGCGCCTATCGCATGAAAATAAATTGATCCGGATTGTTAGTGATTGTTGCTCTTGATCATATCACACATGATAACACGGGGGATGCTTGACGATGATGGTTATTTGTAGAGTGTACATGAAATTTTAATTGTTTGCACATTGAACTAATGACATAGTGCTTAATAGTTCTGAGAAAAATCAAATGGAGTTTTGCTTTGGTGCGTGGTGTTCCAAGAATGTACCTTAATTATGTCAAAGTCCCTTGTCTTGTCAATTTGGAGTTGCTCGAGGGCGAGCAACTCGTGAACTTGCACGCCTCGTGATCATACACCAAAAAGCACCTACACACGAAAGAACACAAACTCAGCCACAAAAATAACAAAAATAAATAAATTCTAAAAAGAAAGAAATTTAGTCTAAACACACAAGCTAGTATCACAGTCAAATGCGTCAATCCCCGGCAACGATGCCAAAAACTTGTTGGGACTTGCGCAAGTGCACGCAATCGTACAAGTAATATAAAGTGAGTAGAGTGTCGAATGCACAGGGATTGTGATTTGGCCGGTGAAAATAACTTGTGTTTGTTTAGCTAAATGGATCAAATTGAGTAGTGATTTTGTATTACTAAAAGAAACCTACATTCTTAATTAAAAACAACTTACAAATAATAATACTAACAAATAATCAAGGCGGGAAATGCAAGTGTGTAAGGTGGTTTCATTCACCAAATTCGCTATTCTAATCCAATCCCTAAGTTGAGTGGTTTCGTGGTTGTGTGAAACCTAGGAACACATATATCCACAGTCTTTCTCGAGCATTACGGAATTAATTCATACAATTCCTCTAAGCCTAAGATTAACCAATTCTCATTCAATTAATCCCAACTTTAGAATTATTTGTATGAATTTTTAAACACTTCCTTAAGGCTCAATCAAAGTCAAATTCATTCTCATGCAACTTTAACCTAATTGATCTCGTCTAATTAGAGCTATTATCGTGAATCGTCTCTCGACCTCATCACGATTCTCAAATTCGCTAATTAGGGTGATCAAACCCTAACCACGTATTAAACCATTAAACAAAAATCACACAACAAAGAAAACATACGAAAACGAATTCAAACTCACGAGGTTTTCATAGAATAGCAAAAACGATGAATTACACCATCCTTACACTTAATTAAAATTAGTTCATAATGAAACTAAATATAAGAACGAAATATGGGAAAGAATTCATGAAAAGAGAAGAATGAAACTTATTGTTAGAAATTTCAGGTGTAAAACTCCCCTCGTTTGGTTGTTCTTCCCTTGGTTCTTGATTTCTCCCTTCTTCCTTCTCCACAAAATCCAGAAGATGAAAAATCTATCAAAAAGAAAAGTTCTAAAAACTAAAACCTAGCTAAAAACGTGAACAGTAGTCGTCCCCATGTTTTTGGACTTAAAAAGGGCAGAAAAACCTTAGAGACACCTTCCAAAAATAGAGTCCTAATCGCACTAGGAAAGCTGTAAATTTCTATCGCGGAGTTTGGGTACGTACCCGAAATATCTTTATATATCTTTTAATTTTAATATTCCTCTCATTATATCTGCTCATTAGTCCCTATTTTATAATTAATTTTAATTTAATATGATTATTTGTAATAATAAATTTTGTATTTCAAATTTATTTATATTATATTTTTCTTTATCGTACATATAGTTAACAGTAATATTAATATAATGTCAATATCTGGATTGAATTTCATTCTAATTAATATTTTTGTAAAACAACAGAGAAAAATTATTTTTCTATGAAAGATGCTATTTTATAAAAGTTAATTAATGATTATATCAATTTGAAATAGCGGAATCAAACTTATAAGTTTTTCAACAATGATATCTTATGTTGTTTAATTGTTGAATTTCATTAGTAATTTGCCATATCTAAAATCAATTAATTTTATTTAAAAGTAGGATACAATTGATGAGAAAATCAATTACTTATTCTTTTTTAATGAAACATGCAGTATATTTGAACAAATAAATTACAATAGAAAATAAAAAATCAAGATATTCATTTTGAAATACAAGAAATATTATCTTTAAGAAGAAGTCGTGCGTAGCACGGGTAAAAATCATATTTATAAAACCATCTAAAGATTTACTAATTTCTGGTAGCATTTGTTGGATTACTGATATTTAGAAAGCTTGAGAGGGTGCATTAATTATTATGAATTATAATTTAATTATAAAGGGATTGAGGGTTAGAATTATTTTTTTAGCATTATACAAAAGATAAAAACATAAGTAGTTCTATATTTTATCGATAATTTTTTGTTGTGATGTCAATGGTAAGAAACAAAATATTGGGGTTTATCTTAATTAAAGGAAATCGAGAAAAACTGTAGTAGTACTATAAATAAAAATTGATGCGGGTCGAATTTGGGAGCAGTCGGGTTGATAGGTTGATCCGGTCGAATATAAGGAAGGTGGAGTTGATCGGGAAGATTGTAGTCTGCAACAAGGAAAAAGCAACGTGAGCTAGTTGATATGGGTCTCGGCTAAGATCCTCCGATACTTAAGTCAGTGATCGGATTGAGGGAGTATTCTAATAGAGTGGGTAGATAGAATGCAATTAATTTGTATCTCTTACTATAAATGTGGGAGTATTTATAGTATGTCCATATAGATCTGGTCCCATGGGGCCCCTAGATTTAGTAGGCCATCATGTGATAATGTTGAATGATCCATAAGCCTAAAGGCTTAATTTAGTGATATTAGGTGAGTTTAATTAAAGAGGTATGAGATTAGGTGACTACCCCCTTACTTTGAGTTAGTAGAGTATTTAATGCCAGCAGGGGACGACAACACGCAGCATGGGCCTGGTCGGATATGGAGTCCACCGCACGACTCGACCTCGAACAGACTGGTCGTTCTAAGCGACTGGTCAAAAAATGACTCATTCGACTAGTCGACCTAGGTGGCGCTCTCAGTGAACAGACCGTGCAAGTGACACGTGTACTAAAAGGAGCCGGTCAGAAATATACCACATCAATAATAATAATAATAATAATAATAATAATAATAATAATTAAAAAAAAATTATCTATATATTTATTTTTTTCATAGGAAAGAAAAGGTTTATTTACCATTTTTTTTTTGGATTTGATAAGTTATAATCCATAGATTTTTGCCAAATTTTTAACCATTTATTTTATATAAATGATAATTCAGTTATTATATAAAAGAGATATAAATTAATTAGTCGTGCTTGTCTTTACCTGATTTTTTACTATTTAATTTGTTAGCTAATTTGCCATTTGGATATATATAATCAAGCTAAAATCCTAAAACTCAAAACTTGATTACTTTTTCTCTTTATTTATGTATGAGACTGCAAGTGTAACGACAAAGTTGTGTATTTGTCTTCAGGCTTCCATGGTGTTGTGCACTTAATAGCATACACTTGAGAAGATAAATTAATGGTATGTAACAACTTTTCTCAGACGATACTTCGATTCTGGAACTAAGTCTCCCTCATTGGAAATGATATATCTTCTGGCTATGTTTGTTATCTAAGGTCATCATATGGACAATATTGTTTATCTCATATATTCACAAAATATTGAGATTTGTAACAAATACGCATCAATGATAACTATCAAGTTTGATTTCATTCAAGTTATTCACTAAAACAAATCAATTAGAGGCTAAAAATATTGGCGGTTCTTGTGTGCAATGTCCTTGAATATTAAAATCATAACAACATTTATAGTATAAAGATGGTGCTCTAATATGAGATGATTTTTTGTTTGTTATTTTTTTATAAATTCTATTCAATATTTCTTTCATTTTTATCTTTTTCAACCATGTTAAAAGAATTTATAAAGAATCCACAGTTCTAATTCCATAAGTTGTATTATAATTACTTTATCATTATCATGCATAAAGAAATATTAATTTGTCTTAACATTTGAGCCATTATACATTATTTGTACTTATTATTAATTTGTTCCTAAATTTCATTATGTTTCCACTTCTATAAAAGTTTGAAATTATTTTAATGCAACTATATTATTTATTGAATTTTAATTATTATTCCATCTAACAACTCATTATCAATTTATCATGCGTATTAATACTAGTATACACATAAATTGAAATATATATAGCAATATACATAATTCAGAAACCTTTAAACCATCCAAATAACGCTATATATATATGTATATATGGATAATCTCATTTAACTATATTTGACCATTTAAGAAATTATACTTTTTATAGGAATTTAATAAGTATTTTGCTATTCACATTTATGCAAAAAATAAAAAATAAAAATCCAACATTTATCCAATATTCGTTATTAGATGGATTAAATTTTAACCCAAATCAAATGACAAAATCAATTTCTCATTTACTCTAATTTGAAATAATTAAAATTATTTATCACTTATTTCAACATAAAGTTTTAAAGGTTTCTATACCTCAATTTTGCCAAAATCAATATCCAAGCTGAACATATATACTATTGTTAAACGAATTTTTCGATACACGTTTACCAAAAAAAATCAATTTCTTTTTATCAAATTATTTTTTGTACAAGCATATACAAATAAAAATATTTATATTCCGGACCTAGCGCGGGCTAAATTCTAGTAATAGGATATATTTTAAAATATTTTTATTAATATAATGATCATGTTTTTTTAAAAAATAAAACGATGAAATTTTTTTAAATATTAATTCTATTATAAAAGCTCAAAAATAAAAATAAACGCAAAAACATAAAGTTGCTAAAAAGTTTAGGTTACAGCGTTTCTATGAATCATATCACAAATGTGAAACCATATATATAACATTAATACTTATAACGCTTAAAACGTTCACTACAAACATACGCCGCTTTGGGTTGTCGCCGCCAACCTCTATTTCTCTCTCACAGGCACACACACACACACACTTCATACCCCTCCTCTCTCTCTCTCTCTCTCTCTCTCTCTCTCTCTCTCATATCAGGTACATTATTTGCTCCATTTTTCTCTCTCGTATGCATGGTTTATCTGCTTATTTCCATCTGGGCTTCTCTAGTCTCAGCATATTATAGCAATTTGCAGCTCTTTTTACCTGCTTATAGTTAGCAAGAATGTCCATGGTAGGTGTGTATGTGCCAGCAGCTGTGCGTGTGTTTTTCTTGGTTTTGTTCTGTTCAATAGTGTTGTTTCTGCTTTGGTTCTTGGATTTGAAGGCTTTTGCATGTGCATTTTGGGTGTTTAAAGTTTGTATGTGGGTTTTGTGTTGAGTGTTTGAGGAGCATTTGCTCTCTCGCGCACACGCATCAGTCACACGCGCGTAAAAAAATAGCGACCTATTAGTGGTGTTTATTCATCTTGTTTCTGGGTTTTTTTAGTTTGAGTTAAGAAATTGATGGAATTCATATTTTCGGTTCAGTTAGTGCTATTATTGTTGACCATTATAAGCTGTTAATTGGTAGTTTTTCTTAGAGGATCTACTTAATGTGAGTGAGAGTTATATTAAAAACAAAAAATGAAAAATTTCAAACCACTTTGGTCTTAGTGGCTAAAATTCTGTTATAGACATCGATTATTTCTCGGTTCATTGTTCTGATTCATTTGGGATTTGCTGAAAAATGTTTTAGAAATCATGCTGGTAACTGCAGCTGAATATGAGAGAAACTGTGTATGAATAAGTTAGAAAAATGGTTTCTTTGTGACATAATTTCTGTTTTGAGATCGTATGCCACTTGATTAAGTACTTCAGCAGTTCTTCTTGAGCTATTACGTTTCATATTGCTTTTGTTGCTCTGAGATGAGGTATCAGTGTGACTTCTTTTAGATTGGGTTATTGGCTGTTAGTACTGAATGCAAAAAAATATTAATTCTTATGTAGTTTGGGGGTGTATGAATCCATTCAGAAAAGTAACTTTCAAACATTATCATCATTAGCATATATGGAAATGTTTATAGTAAACTCAATTCATGTATTCTTATTTATATATGAAATGATTGGTATGGCTTTTATTCGAAAATCCGCTTAAATATATCCCAATTCTTTGAAAATAACTTATTCTAAGATTGAGTTTCAAGCTAACAGAGAGATCTTCTTCTTGATTAGAGCTTCTTAGTGAGGATCTATACACCCTGGATGACGGGTCAGGAGGATAAGTCAAAAGTTTAACACATTACTTGACAATTTTGATGAAGATTGTCTGAGAACTACAGCAATTACCTCAAGAAAAAACATCTATTTAAGCAATATGTTGAATGAAGTATTTGAAGCTGCTCCAATGGGCACAGATGACGTTTCTATTGATATACTTGAATTTTCAAGAAACCGGGACATTGGGGTTGTGGCTAAAGAAGATCCGGATGCTACTGAAAATTCAAGCTCATTTGCCAACACGACTTCTGGAAATGAAAATATTTCTGGATTAAGTGATGCTGAAGTTGAATCAAACTTCTTTGGTGGTGATAATGATTTGGCTCAGCCTTTTGATGGATTCAGCAGTGTGTTCCCAATGAGGTTTGATTCTTGTATTCATATGTACATATAGTTCTTGTTTTTTCCCGAACAACTAGAAACATACTCAATTTTTGTTTGACAAGCTTATTCTTGTGATATAATTAAAAGTCCTTGTGCGATGTGACAGAGGTGCAGACAATTAGTTATTTAGCGCTATTGTTCCATGATAAACTGAGCAACCTGTTTATTTTGGCTAACTGAGAGCCCACATTTTTTTTTCTTAAATAAATATATTAATCATGCTAAAATGTGGTCAAACAAAGTGTTGTTATCGTACTTCAAACTTTGATGGCTGAGTAATCTATTTTGAAAGTGTAATCTGTTGATGCGGTAAAATCTGGTTTGGTTTACGTGGTTAATTTTTTGTTACACTGATGTATTGAACTCTTTTCCTGGGATATTACAATTTCAGTTTGGGATATTACAATTTCAGTTTCCTGTGACTATCCAATTAATGGAATATGATATGCCACATTTTGTTGGTAAAACAAGTATAAAAAAGAAAGAGACACCTTCAAATTCACCACATTTTCGGATCTTAGCTATATGGGCTCTTCACATTTCTTGTTATATCTATTTTTATTTATACTTCTATCATAATCCACTGTCTAGTTTGTTAGAGTTTGTATTGGGATCATAGTTGTCTTGATGTTTCGAAATACGCAATTTTCTAAGACCATGGACAGTAGAAAATGACTTGTTTCCATTTATTTTCAGGAAGAAAAAACTGACCACTCACTGGAGGAACTTCATACATCCTCTGATGTGGCGTTGCAAATGGACAGAATTACGAATAAAAGAACTAGAGTCCCAAGCATCGAAATATGCTCGGCATATTGCTGCACATGATAGAAGGAAAACCATATTGTTAGATCAAATAGAGGTTGAGCAATCGGGGTCGGGGTCGAGGTTGCTCCCATTTACATGTCAAAGTTATACGAAAAAGCCCATGAAGAGGAGAAAAAGAAAGAGAGTGGAAGATACAACTGATATTGCATCATACATGTCAAGTCACAACCTTTTCGCCGAACGCGGTTGGTTTTTCTTGCTTTATTCTATTATTACTAAGTGATTATTACAGCCCCCTCCTTCATAACTATACACAATTATGCAGATAATCCCTTCCTGGTTTCAGAATTACACATATCCCCCTCTCAAGTAATTTCAACCTTATGGTTAACCCCTTTTGATGATTATCGAATATAGTTAAATCATGTTATAATTGAAATTTTAGTGAACAACTTTAGATTGTTCTCGGGTGTATGGATAATGTTATCCTAGTTTTTTTTTTAATAATTTTATCATATTTGATTAAATTTCGATTATCAAAAGGGGGTCTTTGTAATTTTGAAACTCAGAGGGGAAGCTTGCGTAATTACACATAATTATAGGGGAGTTTAGTGTAATTGACCCTCGGTATTAAAGAACTCATGTGCTTTCTACTGATTGTCCATTTGATGTCCCTATTCACAGAAAATAAGAGGGCTGATCTGAATGGAGTTCATATGCAGGAGGATCTTGGTAATTCAGGTGGGTTAAAGTCTTCGATGTTCAAAAGTTTGGCTCTTTTTTTCCTCACCCTTAAAAAAAAAAAAGGAAAAGTCGAAAACTTGAACATGTTTTAGTAGTGTCTATCTTGGGTGTTTAACTGCTGGTTCAAGTATGAAAAGATTTCATGAAGCCAATAAAAGATTTATGTACTTTGTTAGACTTTGATTTTGATCTTTTGATGAACTTCAAAATCTTGAAGCTTTGAGGTTGTTGAAATTAGATCATACAGTTTGGCTATTTTTCTCTAATTCAAATGGTGTGCAATTTTTACATATAAGGTTACAGGTAATGATTTTCTTGGTGTTAAAGAATCGGATAGTTATTCATGTTACCTGGATCATGTTCCATTTTAATCATGTTTCCATGTTGTACAAGATCTGTTTTTCATTAGTAATTTATAATTTGAGGCACAAATTAATATTAGAACACACCTGATTCATTATAGGTCCTTTTTTTTCTTTTTCTTTTTTTTTTGGCACTAGTAAGCCCTATTTTTATTTTGCCTTGATTCCATGAAGGATATCTTGACTATATTCTTTATTACTTTTATCTTTTTCTTTCCTTCTCCGAAGCTGAGGTTCAATTTGGCTGTACATTATGAAGCATATGACCAAATATTCTGCACGAAATATTCGTGATTCTTTAAGATTAGTTATTTCAGATGGCATTATGGCTCTTTTAAAACATTCAAGTTAGATATGATGACTAAAGATATGAAGTTTTTGTTCAATTCAAGTCCTTACTTCTGGGAGCAGTCCTTACTGCAATTATTGCTTTTTCTTTTTTGTTTTATTATGGTTACGATGATGGACAAGAAATCAAACATGGCTTGCACGAGAATACAACTATGACTAGTTGACCTTTAAGTTTCAATGCATTTATTTTCATACTTAAAAAATAACTTTTCTTGTTTTACAGATCAGCATATCACTGACTTTGGAATTCAGGATGATTGTATATTTCCTGAAGACAACGACAATTTGGTAGAGGATATCCTTCGCAAGATCGAGTTAGTACACACTCGGGTCAATAAATTGAAGGCCCGACTCGATACAGTGATGATAAACAACACTAGCAAATTTTCTTCATCTGAGAACTTAAGCCAACTCGTGCCCTGTGATTTACAGACCAGCCCGACATTTTCTGGTTGTAATGGGGACACAGTTTCGGTAGGAGGCCTTTATACGCCGTCTCAGCATATACCGGATTATGATCTCGGAGATTTCATGTTGCCCGATAGTGCAGTTTCTAGCTTCGGAGAGGCTATTCCTATTCCGGATATAATTGAAAGTACAGTCGGGTTGTTGTCCTCTATTGATGTCACTCAACACCAGGCACAAGTTGGAGATTCTTCTGAAAAGGTAATAATTACAGCACCCTTTCTCAGTATTGATTACAGAAACCTCTCAGAGTCGAGAGTCTGTTTTCAGAAAACCCCCTATTACGAAAAATTACAAATAACCCCTCCAGTGTTTGGTCCCCTCTTACACATACCCCATAATGGCAGGTGGGATGCGTAGAATAGCACCAACACTAAAAGGGTATTTTCCCATAAAAAAAAATGGTATTTTTAATTTTTCATACATGGGGTTTCTTGAAAAAGGGCCAAACAAGTTTCTCTCTTTCTCTCTCTCTCTCTCTCTAATTAACCCCTAGTAAATGTATTCAATTACATAATCTTCTCTTGTGGTATCAGAATTATACTTTCCTCCCTTGATTGAGACATTCAGTAATGTCATCATTAAGATATTTTAATGGATTTTTTTGAAATTACTCTCGCATACAAGGATGGTGGTATCCAAGTTTCTTGATAGGTTTTGTTATGTCTGTATCACATTTTCATGGTTAGAAAGAGGTATTTGTTATCCAAGTTTCTTGGTAGATTTCATCGTGTTTGTATCACATTTCCATGGTTCGAAAGGGGCATTTGTAACTTTGAAACTATGACGGCAAGTTTGTGTAATTACACATAGTTAAAGGGGAGAATGGTGTAATTATCCCTGTATATGTCGATACAGGATGCTACTTGGACAGATCTATAAGCGAGTGAAATGTATCTTTCTACTAATTTGGTTAATTATTTTCCCAAAGTGATGACTAATTCGAATTAGTCGCTTGTGGAGCCCATTATGCTGAGATCTTACTTGTGGGCCCGGGCCCTGACAATCTATTCTGTCGAAACAAGATGAAAGTAGGTCTATAGTCCACAACGTCAAGAGCCTGTTATATTGGAAAGATTGTTCTTGCTTTAGAAATGATCTTCTTGTTGAGATCTGTCCCGATAATTTGTTCTCACCACATTGATAACAAGTTCTTCATGTTTTTGTTACAGATTGTGGATAATATCCTAATACATAATGAGGCCGCAGAAGTAGAGGGGTCTACTTTCAAAAACACTCAAGACGCGGAAAATAGTGGAGAAGAGGAGAGCAACAACGCCAACCATGTAGCATCAAAAGCCGTTGCGACTCACGAGCAGTCAACTCTGAAATCTTGCCTAGCCTCCGAGATACATTTCCCTAAAAACAAAAGAAAACGAGGGGAGCGTAAAGCCGGCTCTGGTAATTGGAGCCGTCAGCGGCCTGGTGAATCTGACACCTAATGTTAATCACTTCCTTTAAGTAATGTCCCTGTAAAATTAAGACTTCATAGATACTTGTCCTAATTATCATGGGTTGTTGTCAAATGTTTATAACGTGTATAGGGCTCTGGAGAATCTTGTCCGGATTAGATTTGGTTGAACTCTACAATCATGTGGCGAGCGTTGTTGCAGTTGCCATGTGATTGGTCAAACTCTTTGTACTAAACTCCGATCATGTGTCGAGTGTAATGTCCTTGCCATTTGATCTGCTCTGTTTCGGCCGGACTTGGTCCGTGTTGGAGTTTGTTGAGAGTTGAAGTTGTTATGATCACCACCTGTACTTTTTCAGACAAGAACAGCTTCTACATTCAGGAAGTCTAGGTTTGAGTGTCAATGAATCTCCAGTTCTAACATTAGATGTCTAAATTTCAGGTCAGCAGATGGCTCCCCTAATATCCTCACTCCTTCCATTGTTGTTGAGACATATCTCTTATATGTCAGTTCTCTTGTGTGTGTGGTTGGGGGTGTGTGTGTGTGTGTGTGTGTGTGAGAGAGAGAGAGAGAGAGAGAGAGAGAGAGAGAGAGCGCTAAAGGAATGTACAAATGTTGTTATTAACAGAGGGTGTGGTTTTTTTTTTTTTTGGTTAGGCTTAGAGGGCGTTTGACTAATCTTATTTGAAACATCTTATGAGCTCCAACATCTTATAAGCTGTTAAGATATTTTAGAAGCTTATAAGATATTGGATCTTATTTAAAAAATATGCTACAAAAGTGGTTTGATAATTAAGATGTTGTATAACTTATAAGATGTTAGTAATGACAAAATTGTAAATAATTTGGTTGAACAAAGGAGTTTGATGAGATTTTAAAAAATAAATTAGCATCTTCTTACGTTTCGAAAAAGAACTTGTAAGCTCTTAAATATTTTATTTTAGGAGTTTATAATCTCATTTCCCTAAAATCTTGTCAAACACTCCATTAGTCTAATATATATAATGTAGTACTTTGAGAAAGTATTATATTGCAGTAAATTACGCTAAATTTTAAATAGAAATGTATCTTTATGGTGCTATAATTATCAAAATAGGATTTGTATCAATTTTTTTTTTTTTATATCAAAATAGGATATTGTGTGGCACTTTTAGCTAATGCCTCAAAATTTGAAGTGTTATAATATTCATTTATAATATTGCATGGCGCTTTTATAATATTTCAAAGCTTTTCCTTTTTTTTTTTAAATACTGAATTACACCTTCTGATTTGTTGTAAGATATACAATTTTTTATTTTACCTCCTTCCCCAAATAATTGCAAAGAAAAAGCAAATCGTTTTGGGATTGTACAAATAGCAAATTTCTAAAATTTAAGTATCGATTATTTTCATTTTTCTAAATTTAAATGAGAATAGTTTAAGGAGATTTTTATTTTATAAAAAGGAGATTTATAATGTAATGATAATGCTTTTTTGGATTTCTGTAGCTGCTTTTGGGATCACTGGTTCAACACCATTAACGAAATCAGTCATTATGCCTTCCATTAGATTAAAAAACAATTCATTTAATCTTCAAATAAGTGAGTTGATGTTCCTATGCCTTTGACATTTTCAATTTCACATTTTGATTGTTAATTGAGAAATATTTGTGATTGGGTAAATAACCCCACATTTAGCAAAGACTTCACTACAAATACCCTTTATTTATTATTTTGTTGCACATGCGTAATGCAATTTGTGTACCTAGAAGGATGTAGCGAACTATTCGAGGAGGCAACGATTATGATCAGGAGTTAGGATTAGAGTTAGGAAGCATGACTGCGCCGAGATCGGCAAGGATGTAGCACACTAACCACTAGTGTGGTGTGTTTGCTTACAGTTGCAAGGGAGCGAGGAATAAGGTGATCGAGGCGAATATAGGGGGCGAGGAATACAGTTGCAAGGATGTAGCACACTAACCACTAATGAGTCTCTTTCTCCATCTCTCTCATAGTCACTACTATCTCCTAATTTGTTCATGCAAGATCTCAAGAACTCACACACAAGGTAACGGCCCTCTCTCTCTCTCTCTCTCACACACACAAGTTACAAAGTGCTTCTTGGAGTAAACTAGATCATGAGCAATATATATATATATATATATATAGTTGCACATGGTGTTGAGCTAATTAGGTTGCATGTATGTCTTGGCAGTGCAAATGAGTCGAGTGGGCTCACGAGCTTCGCAAGTTGAGCTCGAGCTGATTTTTAGCTTTTTGTATCTAGATTGGAGGACACGAGATGAGATATTATTTTAATATTTTTGATATTCTTAATAATATATATCTCATATTAATATAAATATATATTTATTATATTAGAAATATATATGCATATATATATGTCTATTAATATATAATAGGGTAAATTACGACAAATCCCCCAATGTTGTACTTTTTTTGCACTTCACCCCAAACCTTTGTGTCTGAGCGAAATCACCTTCCAACCTTTGTCAGTTGTGCGATGATATTCCCTAAACACAATTCAGGTGGAATCTATGCGAATATTCCGTTGAATTTGTTGCACGTGCCAACCGCGTGCCTTGTGAAAGGGTATTATCGATATTTTCTTTTAATGAACAATATTCCCGCTTAAATATATAGAAATTGATTAAAAATAAAAAGAAAAAACCTAGGTTTTTCATAGCAGCTAACCCCCCCCCCCCAACTTTCTCTTCTTTGTGGAATCATCGAGCTGGGCAAAATGTCGTGGAAATTGAGACAGAAAGGCGATGAAATCCCTCTAGAAAGAAATACGTCAAATTTCTTACCTGAGTGTTACATATGAATATCTTACAAAACATTCTAACCCAACAAAATAAAGTATATAACAACCCAAGAAGCAAACAAAGCTATCCACAACCATATTTCCCTCGAACTTCTTATCTAAATTTGTGCCTCCAAGGTATTGATCCTACACAATAATCTGGGTATTATTTGACGAGATCGTTTACACATGGGAGGATCAATCCAACTGAAGAAATTGCAACCTCCACGAGCCTAAAAGATACATGAACTTTCTAAAATAAATTATTTCTTATTTGAAAATTGCTGCAAATTTTCAACAAAAATACAATGAGAGAAATTGTAATTGCTTACCTGAAAATTGCTGCAACTGTTGTATCTTCTACCGGGGTTGAGGTTTGTCGAAGAAGTTCTTTCCATAATTGGCCTCCTACAGTTGCACAATTCTTCCATTTTTTCAGCTGGCTCCCAATTTTTTTCTTCCCCCAAAAATGGTAGATTGGGGTTTGCAAATGAAGAAGAAAGGAAGCTAAGTAGTTGGTTTTTGGCAGGAATGGAGAGTAATTGTCCATAACATCCCCAACTAATGAAAGAAATGTCGATAATGCCCTTCCACAAGGCACGCAGTTGGCACGTGCAACAAGTTCGACGGAATATTCGCGTAGATTCCACCTGAATTGTGTTTAGGGGGTATCATTGCACAACTTACAAAGGTTGGGAGGTGATTTTGCTCAGACACAAAGGTTGGAGAGTGAAATGCAAAAGAGGTCAAACGTTTGGGGGGGGGGGGGAGTTGCCGTAATTTACCCTATATAATACTATAATATTTTGTTATTTTATTTTATATTTTTAAATAATTATTTTAAAATATAAAAAGAAAATAAAATTAGATTTTTATCATTTTATTGAAGAAAAATTTTCGAGCTCGAGTTTGAGCTTGAACTACTCAAATTTTTTGAATATTCAAACTCAATCAAGTCGATACCAAAAAACCAGTCACAGATTCAATCACAAACCTATTTTGTGACCATTTAGGCCAAAATCAATCATAAAATTAATTTTTCCAGCGGTGTTAAAAAATTAAGTTAGTTGAGCTCGAGCTCAAAATTTTTGTCCAAACTCAGTTCGTTTGTACACCCATGTCTATTTTAACATTAATTTTGAAGAGATAAAAATGCAATTGGATTCGATTTCGTTCAAATTGATTCCCTATAATTTGGCTTGCTATTATATTTCCTTATCTTGAACTTACACCGCATCATAACTATAAAAAATAATGAAGAATATTGAACTATCTTTTGGAAACTCGAACTATCTTGAAAAACGAGGGAAAGTCTCATTTTTCTTTTCTTTTTTTTTTTTTTATGTAATGCACCGCTCAATTTTCATCACTTAAATAAGATCAACGTGTGACTTCGCATTTCACATCTTTGAAATTATCTCAATTTTAGTACTTAATATAAATTTCGTATATATTTAATTTGTAAATGTATGAAATCATCACGAGAAATTTGTCGTTATTATAGGATAATCTGCTAAATATATAACGAAAGTTCGTTGGTGAACTGAAATTGAGACAATTCAAAATATAGAGATGCAATATTAGATATTCGTATTCAATAAAACTTAAAAATGAATAATCCCTAATATATGATATCAAATAACTTGTACGCTGGCATTTGGAACGTAGTTTTTACCCATTAATAGTAGTTGGATGTGGCTCGGAAAGAATAACTTTATTTTTTATTTTTTATTTTTTCTAGAATCTAAAGTTCAATATTTTGATAACATTTTAATATAATGGAGACAAGAGTGCATTTAATTGTAATTGGGAAATAGACATTTCTCAGTTTTACATTCAGCCTCTTGGCAAGAAATGGACCCTAAAAATTTTGGGAGATGGGCTTGCAATATTGTCTTCTCAATAGAAGATTAAAAAGGTGTTTGCCTAAGGTTGTTTTTTAGAACCTATAAGCTTGTAATTCCTAGAAAATGTTTTTGATACTTATAAAGTTCATAAATTTTAGGGATAATTACTCCCACCACCCCTGAGGTTTGGCCTAATTACAAATAACACCCCCTTGTATCGGTAATTACCGATACCCCCCTGAGTTTTGTTTCCGTCTTTCAATTTGCAACTTCCGTTAGGTTGACTAACGGTCAACGTTCGTAAATTCAATTGAACTTCCAAAATTACCCCTTTGAAAGAAAAAATATTATTTGACTAATTATGAATTGACTTTTTTACTCTTGTGGCTAATTTTATGTTTTATATTGAATAAATAAAAAAAATATGTTTGAACATTTTTTATTCATAATGTCTATATATATATACATATTTGCACATAATAAATATTTATACATAATATAAATATTTTACTGTGATAAAAAAATATATTTACACATTTTTTAAATTTATATTCATAATATAAATATATATACACATAATATACAAAAATATTTATAAACATATATATATACATATATACATACATATTCCGGCATTCTCGCCGCCGCCGCCGCCGCCCCCGCTCACCGCCCTCCGCCGCCGTGAGAGAGATACAGAGGGGAGAGAGAGAGAGAGATACAGAGGAGAGAGAGAGAGAGAGAGAGAGAGAGAGAGAGACAGAGCAAAGAGAGAGAGAGAGAGAGAAAGAAAAGGTGATCTCCGCCGCCGTCGCCCGCCCTTCGACAACGCCTCCATCGGATTGAGATCTCAGATCTGAGATCTGAGAAAACAAAGAAAAGATAGAACAAAGAAAAAGGAAGAGAAAGAGAGGGAGAGCGAGGCTGGGGTGGGGAGCGAGTGATGGAGTGAGGGGCGGCGGTGCGAGGGTTGGCGATGGAGTGAGGCGGCGGCGGCGGTGCGAAGGCTGGTGATGGAGTGAGGCGGCGGCGGCGATGCGAGGGCTGGTGATGGAGTGAGGCGACGGCGGCTGTGTGAAGGCGGTGATGGAGTGAGGCAGCGGCTGCGGGAGGAAGGGTGCGAGTGAGGCATCTGCGGCGGCGCCAGGGGGGGGGGGGGTTTGTGAGTGAGGCAGCGGCGGCGGAGGCGGGGGTACGAGGGCGGCGGAGGCGGGGGTGCGAGGGCGGCGGCGGCAGTGGAGTGATGGGTGGTGGGGATGATTGGGAGGTGGGGTGAGTTAGGGTTCGTTTGAAAGAAATGGTAATTTTTTTCTTAAAATATCAAGGTTATTTTGGTCATTTTAATCATATAGTTATATTTATATTTTTTTTAAATAAAAATATTTTAAATATTTAAGGGGCAAAATAGACATTTCATTAATTCCGTTTGTATTACTAATAAGTCCACAAAACTCAGGTGGGTATCGGTAATTACCGATACAAGGGGGTATTATTTGTAATTAGGCCAAACCTCAGGGGTGGTGGGAGTAATTATCCCTAAATTTTATTCGGAAAATAAGTTATATCAAAATGCTTTGATAAATACGATCAATCAACTTATAAGATGTTTTGTGGTCTTATAAGTCGTAGGTTTGTTTAACGAAAATGAAAGCTTATAAGCTCATTCCAGTATAACAATGACAAAAAAAAATAAAATGATATAGCTAATTGGTTTGTGTAAATGAATGTTTTTTTATTGATAGAATAGAAATTTGAAATCGAAGAATAACAAAATACTTATGCCGTTTTACAATTATAATTAAACAACTTATAAATTGTTTTAAAATAAATTGAGGAAACTTACTTTGTTTTTAGGAGGTTGTAAGCTCCTAAAATCTAAATTTTAGTGCCTCACACTTTTAAAGAACTATAGGCTCTCAAATATCTCAATTATTTCATAACTAAGTCTAATTTGTGCTCATGTTGTCACATTGTAGGAAGCCTTGGTACCAAAGAGCAATAGGGATGGCCACATTACGGAAAGCCCTTCCAAAACCTCCCCAAATCACCAACACAAATGAGACTCTTTGAAAAACAATCTCAAAAACAAATGACGATAATGCCCCCACAACAAAAACTAGTAGAAAGCTAAGAAAATGCACATCGTTAAGGGTGGCAACATCATTCGCTCGTGTTTGTCTATGCGCGCCAATCTCCTCTTACGCCGAGGTTTTCGAAACCGATGCCTTCGTCCCTCCAAGGAGGAGCTATAGCTATCCGAGATCGAAGTCTTTTCACACCCCACAAGAAATTATGGCAAGAAGTGCTAGTCCAAGTGCAAGAATGAGAATTTTTCGCGGAAAATCTTTGAACGATGACGTTTTGATGATGAGATTTGTTGTTGAAGAAGAAGCCATGATGCAAGTTCGAAGGAGGAATGAGATGGACATTATAAGGAGAAGAAGTTGCATGAGGAGTAGAAAGCTTGGACCAAGTCCCTTGAGTAGAATGGCTTTGGCTCATGAGGAGGAGTAGTTGGCACATTATGGGGGTTTGTAGTCTTATTCTTTTTCTTTTTTTGGGCCCCCTTTTGTAATAAGAATTAGGGTTGGGATTGTGGCCATTTGATGGGTTGGGTTATTATTTTTTAACAATTATTGTTTAATTTTTATCTATGTGGATTCATAGAAAATATTTAAACTTAGCAACTAGAAAAAACTAAATTACATATATTTGGAAATTTAGCACAACACTTACACACAGAGTCAAATATAAATGAGATAAAAAAAACAAAAATCGACACATGAATTTAACATTTTTCGACCAAGTAGCCTACATCCATCACTAATATAGAGAAAATTTCACTGTGATGAAAATATATTTATGCAATTCAAATTTTAGTCAACTCCAAACCCCTAAACATCCCCTATATAACTTTGAAAGTAAGCCGAAAATATAGATTGGAAATAAAAGTCTATATCAGAGGGGCCCTCCACTACCAACACAAACCTCTATCTCAAGCTCTTCCGATTGGATTATAATTTGGATCCACCAAAATTCAAGCCTATATATCTATGAAGCACTAATGTCGTCACTAATAATATCTATTAAGTGATAATATATTATATTTTATCATAATATAATTTAATAATAATAAAAATTACTAATTTAAAATTGTAACTATTTATAATTAATGATACTCCTACAATTTAAAAAACGAGCAAATCAAGCAAATGCAACGGCCCAAGCCCCGTCACATACTCCCCCTGTTTTTCACTGTTAATTTCTGTTGTATGCTTGGAACTCTGATTTATTTTGTTAATGCAAGCTCCTTAATTTTAACTATAAAAGAATAAAATAAAATAAACTCTACCTCCAAAGCTTTCGATCTACATGTCAAATATATTGCAGTTATTTATGTGTGTGTATTGAATAATCAAGTTCTCATCTATTACATTTTTCCTCATCTCTCTCTTCAACGTTGTTTTCTTTTTTACCCTCTCTCTAGTTATATTTTAAATTATATAATTTTATTTTATTTTTAAGTTAATCACAATTTTTATAAGTATAATTAAAATAGTTAAAGGAAGCACTACGAAGGAACTATTATATCAATGGCAAAATAATTAACTAACAATCTGAAAATGTCACAAATAACATGTATATTAAGTGACATTTTGTAGTGTCACTAATTATATTTAGTAGGAGAACAATAATTTTTATGCTGGCCGTATCGTTCAATGGTGACAAAGTTAGTAATTTAGGGCATGTTTGGACGGTATTAAAAAAAGTGCTTCTTAAATGGTGCTTTTTATAGTAGAGTTTTTTTTAAACTAATCAATTTTACGTTTGGATACAATAATTAAAAGTGTTTTAAAATGTGCTGTTATTTGAAGCTGCCCCAGGGGAGCTTATGAAAAAATCCTTTTTGGCTTTTTTTTTTCCTGACTTCTACTTTTTGAAAACAAACAATCCAAACACAATTTTTCTTTTTGATTTGAAGTGCTTTTTTTTTTTCCTTCAAAAATGAAAGTTTTTTCTCTTAAAAAAGCTCATCCAAATGGGCTTTTAGTTGTCACCACTGACAATGACTAACATTCAGTGACAACTTGATAAAAAAAATTATCGTCGTAATTTATGACAAAATTTTCATTATTACTAAATTGTTACTGTAAATGTGTCATTAATTGTTAATTACAGCAACTTAAGTACAATTATTATTAGCATTAATCTTATAAAAAAATTATTTTTTGTGACAACATTTTTTTCCCTTTGTCATTTATAAATATATATATATATATATATATAAATGGTGATAGTTTTTATAATGTCACTTCATATATTGCTACCTACTTCCTTTCTTCTTCAGTAAATATGTACTCATATGAAAATTTTAATAAATATTTAATTTTATAATATTAAAATTTTAATACAAACATATTAAGTGTACTCGATCCACTAATTGATGCAACAAATCATGTTGAATGTAGAATAGAAAAATCAACCTAAACGTTGCCCTTTATCTTGTTTATTCCCCTTAGTTATTGACTTTGATAGCATTGTTTTTTTATAGCTTCATAACAGAAATAATCATTGTTTTATAATCATAGAGATTAGATCAACAACTTTAGGCAAACAAACACTGCAGCGGTTATCCTATATATTCCCCATTTAGAAAATAGTTTAGCTTGTACGCCACCCTAATTCACATAAATATTGTTTTTGTTAATATATATATATATATACACACACATATATATATATATATTCATGACTTGCAATACACGAATATTGGTGGTTATCTAATGTTTTTTCTATAACTACTAATGTCACGTCAATACTAAATTCTTTTAGATATAATTGTGTACACGCCCATAAGGTTAACAACTAGGAACTCCAATGATTCCTATAATTGATTTCATAGTTTTGAATCAGGCTTAATATTATCTTATGACAAGTTTTAATGATAGATTTTTGTTGTCACATGTCTTTATTATGCATCTTCATTCATCGGCATTAATTAATAGAGGATTGTTATTGACACTCACACTCAATTTAGAATTTCTATTAATTAATTGACCAATTTCATCCTTTTAATTTTTAAGTATTAATTACATTTGATTTATCAGACAAAAAAGCCCTAATAACCTAATTTTCACCTTCTTGCATAAAAAAAAATTATTCTTCACCATCTTGATGCAAACTGTGAATGAGGGATCATGCCGTAAAGACTGGAGTCTTGAAGTTCATTTTTCTTTTCTTTTCTTCTTTTTTTTGGTAAAAGATATTTTATTGCTTTGAAGTTAGATAATTTTAAGGAGAAATAGAATTTATGGGAATATACAATATGTTGTTTTTTTATCTAGTATTTTGCATATTTGAATATTAACAGAATTATATAATATCTTTTGTTTCTTTATTACCTATTTTTTTTTATATATATTTAATTTGTTTCATTGTATTTCATAATTTCATATATATCTTAGAAGTTCTACATATGACCTGAAAAATTTTGCTAGTAATATTTATTTTGTATTAACTAGGACAAAAAAAGAAAGATTACATGACAAAAATTTAAAGAACTAATATTAAAATTGTGATCTCGTGTGCCTTTTCATGTGAAAATGATTAACAATAAATAAAAATAATATCGTAAAGATAAATGAACATTTTAGTCAATTTATCAATACAATTAAATGTAAAAATGCAATGCCAGTAATAACATTGGAGTATCAATAATAATTTCCTAATTGATAATCAAACTATTAGTTTTTATTATTATTACCGTATTATGGGGCCTTTTTTCATTTAATATAGATTTAGGTATAACGTAAGAGTTATTTTTACTTAAAAATATTTATTTTGAACAATTTTCATATCGTGATCACTAGACATTTTATCACTTAATTTACGATGAAAAAGTGTCACGCATTCAAGTGTTGAGAACTACGGGAAGTGCTCGGCCAACCCATGTAAATTTACGCAGCCATATTGAATCATAATCCGATAAGATACTTAATTTCAAGTTAATTTTGGACTCTTTTCAAGCTGGATTTGATTTTCTTTTAAAACTTAAATACAACCTTATATAAAAGGGGTTCTTTTAAGTTTATGAGGGAATGAAATTCTATAATGAAAAAGGGTGTTGTTAGACTTGAGGGAATAAAAAAAATGCGAATTCATTATTGTCGCCAATTGAACTTCAACTCTTCAATGGAGCTGAACTACGGATGTCTTGACTCTTGAGTGCTTATATCATTCTATTTTCATAATAAATCACACACACACACACGCACACGCACACACACACACACAAATATATATATATATTGCAGTGATGCTAGTGAAGGAATACATATATTATACAAATTGACCATAAATTAAATATGCATATGAACATCATCATGATGCCCCATCAATTGCAAACTTTTTCTGAGGTATACACACATACATACATACATACATACATATATATATATATATATATATATAGCAAACCATATGATGAATATGGGAATGACCCACTTTCTTGTCAAAATTGACTGGTAGCACAAGCTACAATCAAAGCAACCAACAAGTAGTTCTTGGTAAAAGGAACAATCATGTGAGAAACTTTCTTTATATTCTTTTTGTATTGGAAGTATGGGTATTACTATTACTATTGCTATAATACGATATCATATACATATAGAGGTAGGTGTGATGTTTGGCCCCCCTGATTTTTAGTTTTTCTTTGGGGGGGGGGGGGTGTAGGGGATTATTTTGTTCTTAATTTTTTTTTATAAATATATAAATTTTAAATTTTCTAAGACCTCAAGGGACAATTGTTAGTTATCTTATTCACAACACAGAAAAGTATGACAATAACAACAAAAACAACAACCACAACTATCATTAATATTGTTGCGTACTCAATGAGTTTGCAAAGTATAAAAAGGACTATTTTAATAAAAAACTTAATTTTTGTTAGGATAAAATATCCAGATTTTATTTTATATGTATACTTTTTTTTAAACTATTTAAAATATTTTCATTAATTAATAATAAGTGAAAGTAAAATAATTTTAAATGATAAAATTATAAAATTAAGAAAAAAATAAAAAAAAAGAGAGAAAAAATGTTAAATAATGGAAAATTAAGGGAGAGTGAGTGTGTGCATATAAGAGAGAGAGAGTGAAAAAATGTGAAGAAGTATAAAAGAATGCCAAAGAAGAGAAAGAAGGCAAAAAAGGTAGGACATCAAAAATATTAAATTGGTTACTAGATTTCCTAAATATTTTAAAAATAATCACTAGTCGGGCACACTCTATATGTGTGTAAAATAAAATAAAATAAAATTTAATTACTCACTTGAACTTTAATGATATAAAATTATAAATATTTCTTAATTTTTATACCTAGAGATATACATATTAATTTTCATTTCAAATCCCAAATGGTTATCTTTTCCAATCAAACTAATTTTTGTACAAGAAGATTGAGGTTGCAATTCATCATGGTTACATCAATATATATATATATATATATATATATATATATATATATAGAGAGAGAGAGAGAGCAAAAATACTATTAGTGAGTCTTATGTATTGTGTCATTTTAGATGGGATGTCTCCATCATCCTATTATCTACATGCATCAAGTTAAAGTTAAGCAATTTTAGTGATAGAGAAAGGGTTTTCTTATAATATTTGAATTTGAACATACGCTTGTCATATGATTTGAACACACTCTTAAAATGCACCAATTATATGAAATGTACTATAATTTTCTTTATATGTTATTAATGTTATGCGACCAAACTTGATTTGAACTAATTTTTTTCATAATTTTGTTGTATTTTAACTATATGAATATTGAAATGCCAAATATATGTTAATGCCTTTTGTGAAAATATCTTATGAAAAGTAGAACAAGTTAAAACGCCAAGTCTAGGCTTTTGAGGTTCCCAAATGAATCCCCAGCAGTCCAGCCTGACTTAAAAGGCAAACAACACAAAAACAGGACAAAACAGAGAGCATATTCACTTAAACACCTGTTCTTTTTTCTTTTTTATTCTCTAGCATCCTTTGTGCATTTTACTTTTCATGCGAGGCTCTTTGGCCTAATAGATATGTATCTTATTTTTAAGAAATTCAGTTTCAATGTTCGAATTTTGACAGTATATGTGTGTGGATGGTGTGTACACGTATTATAAAAAAAAGGGCGAATTACATTTTCACCCGTTGAGGTATAGGTGTAATTACAAATTAGTTCCCATAGTTTGAAAAATTACAATTACCTCCTTAAGGCATGTATTAGCTTAACAAAATTCATCATTTATCAAGATAGAACATAATTATGAGTTGTATTTTTATTAATTTTGGCTAGATTTTGAGATAAAATACACATAATTTTGACAAGTACAAGATGTAGATGCACCGTATGAAATCAATTTTAGTAAAAAAATAGTGGCAATATCGAATTATAGCTAGATCGTGATGCCCAGTGGCGGTTGTGGTGTATAAAGTGAAATTACTTTGCAAAGGTTGTTGGAATAACAAAATTCACTGAGGGATTTTATCGGGCTCCATTATGCGCATTTTTTAATGTTTGGATTGACTATTATGGTTGCAAAAATGATATTTTTTGGACATTTTATTAATATTTACTATAAGATCCTAAATCTCAAGGTGATTTAAAATAAAACGATTAATTTGTAATTATACCATACTTCAAGGAATGTAAACGTAATTTGTCAAAAAAAAAGAACTCACTCCCTTTTTTTTTTTTTTTCATCTCCAACCACCGGGCCATGATCCTGTCCCGTGTGCAAATAGTACAATCTAGCTTGGATTACCTCTCAAGGGAAAATTGACATGATTAGAGTTATGATTTGACTGCATGTTGTCAACCATAAAAGATTAGTAATTTTGAAAAATAAAATGTTGAAGGCTGTTAAGATCATCTCACATGTGATAGAATAACGCTGAAAAATTAATCAAGCTACTTGATACGACATTGTAAAATTATTTTTAACGAAATTTGTAAAGCGAATTCAATTTTACTTGATTTGAAGTTTAGCTATATAGTTCTAGTTAAATAGTTAAATTATTATAAAGTAGATGTTAAATTTAAGTTTGTCAATCTTTGAATATAAATATATATTAATTTTATTTTGGAGAAGACAATTATTTGATGTCGCTTCAAATTTTATATCGTTATGTGTTGTTATTATGTGGTAAAATAATTGGATGTTATAATCAAAATTCGAATATTAATGACAAGATATAAGGAGGCATACTTCTGATTGTCGTGATGATTTAAAATGATTAGGATTTCATTTCGATAATATTTTAAAAGAATAGAGATTTGTTTTTCAAAGAATATCTGATTTTATTTTAGAAGTTGGAATATATTTCCCAAAATGAAACCAAGACAATGTTTTCACCAATCTATTGCATGGTCTCACACAATTATATTCTTAAAGAAAAAATTTAAACTCATTATTACTCCAAAAACACAATTAAATTTATGCATCAACAATTAATAACAAATGAATCATTAATTTAGTTTGTCATTAGTCTGGGTATTTTGTTACACAACGATGTTACATATTATTTTATACTCATCAAATTATTATACTCATCAAAATACACGTACAAAAGCATTGTTACACCAACATAATAATGAATATTATGGCAATATACTTACAAAATCATACAAAGAGAAAGATGAACCATAACATTTATTCAATTTTAAGTGGGTGGGAGAATGGGATATTGCTTTCCAAATTGTCTTCCTTTCAAGAAAAGTTAGTTGAATTGAAGTTGGCCAAAAAGTCGTTGAGTACAAAAGTGGCCAACTTCTTGCTTTACTACTTCTCCGCTTCACACCAACATAAAACTCCAATCTCTCTCTCTCTCTCTCTCTCTCTCTCTCTCTCTCTCTCTATATATATATATATATATATATATATATATAGTTTTATTTTATTAAACCATACTCTTGAATTTTAAATTTATTACATAGTATGTTCCGGCCCATCGACGTATTTCTTAACTATATTTCAGCAAGAATAATTTTTATTTATCAGAACATTATGAAATAACATTTTATTTTAACATTTACGTTCAATTAAAGGATCAACAACTCTAGCTTAATCATTTTTATCAAGATTAAAACCTCATATAATTTCTTTTGGTTTCTATTTGAGATTTCGTAATGAGTCAAATAGTATTGGAAATATTAGAACACAAGGATTAATACAAATACTTATACCATCTATACTATATATAAAGTATGAGAGCCTTAAAATAACTTATTTTGATGCTTTTTAAGTAGAATGATACAATTAAAACTCAAGTTACTATTTACGTTTTACATCATATTATCACTTATCTCTTCTTTTTCTCTTTCTCTCTCCTATCTCCACTCGACTTTTGGTTTACTTTTCTCTTATGTTATTTTTTTCAACCGATTAAAAGTTAACAAATACATTAAGAACACTTATATATATATATATATATATATATATAGTCCTATAGAAAATTTGACATGTACAAAATTTAAATACACGCATAGGGGGCTACTACTTACATACACAACAACATACTTTTTTTTTTCTTTTCTTTTTCTTGATGATAATATAAAGGGCGAATTACACTGACTACCCCTGAGGTTTGGTTAATTTACAAAAAACCCTCCACTTTTTTTAAAATTACCAAAAGCCCCCTAAGGTTTCAAAAATATTACAAACTTATTTGAATTTTCAAAAATACCCCTTCCATTTTTTTGGGTGATTTACGCTGACCACCCTGAGATTGGGTTAATTTACGAGAAACCCCCTATAGTTTCAAAAATTACCAAACCCCCCCGAAGTTATACAAATATTACAACTAACACCTACTTAGGTTGACTTATTAACAATATTAAAAATTTTTTTTTCCCTCTGTAATATTGTTATCATAAAATTTCATGTAATAGATTTGAAAAAAAAATGTGATTATTTATTCAAATAAATATTCTGAATTTAATGCATTAAAGGTATCTACCAACACATCAAGTATGTTATATTATCGCTAATACGGAGTAAATTTTAAGAGAAATGAGTTAGAGTCCTCAAGCTAAATAAAGTTTTCAAGTGCATTATTTAGTTTTAATTTTTTATTTCAATCAATTTTTATATTTCTCATTTCACATAATGGATATATACGATGCATATAATTATATTTTTCTCAAATATAAATTTAGCACATACTACGTATATTTAGTATAAATTCATAACATTAAATTCGGAATATTTATTTGAATAAGTAATCACATTTTTTTTCCAAATCTATTAAATGAAAATTTTATGATAACAATATTACAGAGGAAAAAAAAAAGAATTAATATTATTGATAAGTCAACCTAAGTAGGTGCTAGTTGTAATATTAGTATAACCTCAGGGGGTTTTTGGTAATTTTTGAAACCACATGGAGTTTCTCGTAAATTAGCCTAATCTCAGGGTGGTCAATGTAAATCACCCAAAAAAGGGGAAGGGGTATTTTCGAAAATTCGAATAAGTTTGTAATATTTTTAAAACCTTAGGGGATTTTTGGTAATTTTTGAAAAAGTAAGGAATTTTTCGTAAATCAATCAAACATCAGGGATGGTCAGTGTAATTTTTCCTAATATAAATGAACATACTATTGTTTATATGGGTGGGGACTTTAAATTTTGTCAAAAGAAAATACATATGCTAACAATTTGACCCCACATAGTTGAAAAAATATAGTCTTGAACTTTCAACAGGATGCTTTATCCACTCAACTATGTGTTCCCACCGGTAGGGCCAATCTCTTGCTTATAGAAAGTAAAAAATAAGTCATATTACCTTTCATCATCATCATGAATTGCCAATTAGGAAAAAAAATAAATAAATAAATTATATAGAAAAAAAAGAATTATAAGCAACAAAAGCTAAAAAAGTAAGACAGGGGAGAACAGAGAATAACAAAGTTGCAATCTTCTTGCAAGCAAGAGTCTACTCAAAGCTCAAAATCACACAGATACACACACTGAGGGTGTGAGATGGAAATTTGTTAATAGTTGGCCAATTCTTGAAACACAAGAGGATAGCAAAGCTAATATGGAGTTAAAAAGAATGTTATTGTACACCATGAAAGAGGCTGGATAGAGGGTTAGTGAAAGAAAGTTGTTTATATACTTACTTGAGAGAGAGAGAGAGAGAGAGAGAGAGAGAGAGAGAGCTGTTGTGGGAGTTTTTTTAGTTTGTGCAGCTTTCTGGAGGGCTTGTGAATGTTGGAGAAATAGTTAAGGTAATTGTCCCTCTTAAGAGTGAATTAAATTTCGAATGTTGGGGAAGTATGACTTGAGTCTTATTTTTTGTTCTTTTGTTGGCAAGAATATTATATATATATATGTATATATATTTTATTCTCTTGCTCGTGGAATTTGGATTTCTGGGGTTCATTTGCCTTGTTCTTGATTTGTAATATCTTGAAAATTTTTTGAGATGGGACTCCTGGAAAATTGCGAGGACTTTTTTTTTTTATCCAGTTGAGTTCTATGTGTGTGTGTGTGTTTTCTCTTTTTTTTCCCTTTCTTTTTTGGGTTACATTCTTGAAAATTTTATTGATGCTGGAGTATATATATGAAGGAAATCATTCATCAAGTTATATTTCCTTGTAAATTATTTTTTTTCATCAAACAGTAGCAAGGGTGGAAGGCGCAATCGTCCCCTCAATTTTATATAGAACTATATGTTATACATGTTTTTCTTTTTTATTTCAAAAATTTTCCACCCCTTTAAAATAATATAAGCCCTAAATGATTTGGGTAAATACTTTAGCACTCAAATTTTAATCAAAAAAGTAAATGAGCCCTAAATGTCTTTCAATATTGCGTAAAAGTTTCAAACTCGCACCCGGATAGTTGAACTTTTACAATTAGAATTTGCAAAAATTCGACTCAAAATTGAACAAAAATTCCGATTTTTCGACGTTTTCACCTAAGCGTTTCCTAACATTTTTATAGAATTTGGAGTCTGAACATCGGTATTACTAATTGTATTTTTGTAACAGTAATGCTGAGAACATGGGAAAGAAGGGAGGCTGGTTTTCAGCAATCAAACGGGCTTTTACACACAATTCAAAGGAGAGGCCTTCAAATGTAAGTCATTCTTAAAAGACACACACACACACACACACACAAACAAAAATTAATGTTTTATTAGATGATTTAATATCAAGAATGCCATATTATTTTTCCCAAATTATTCTAATTAACTTTTATGAATTATTATGTAATTCTTGCCAACTTCGTACTCGTATTCGAAGATTTAGGGGGGAAAAAAAAAAACTCATCGAGAACCTCATAAAGAAAACTTTGCAATAATTACAGCGGTGCTCCCGTCTAACTATATTAACTTACACAAATCTCCCTTCTTGGTATCAAAATTACGCATTCATCCCTTGTGACTTATCTTTATCTTACAGTTACCCCTTTTTTTTCAATCATATGTATAGTTAAGTGATGCAATCATTCAAAGTTTAACGAATACGAACTTCTCAAATTACTTTCACATGTGCATTCTTGGTATCAATATTACGCATACCTCCCTTGTGATTTACCTTTACCTTTCAGTTACCCCTTTTCTGTCGCTCATACGTATAGTTAAGTGATGCAATCATTCAAAATTTAACAAACTTCTCAAATTGCTCTCGCGTGCAAGTTTCTTGGTAAATTTTGTCAGTCTGTATAACATTTTGCTTGTCAGAAGGGTGCCTGTGTAATTTTGAAACCAAGAAGCAAAAATCTCCATAACTACCCACAATTATAGGAAAGGACAGACTAATTGACTCTCAAACACATCTCACTCAACAAAATTGAATAAGCATTGTGTTTCAAGAACTCTGATATTTAAAAAATGTCATCCAAATTTTGGTAAACTTTTCAAATTATTGTTGCGTTTACAGGGAGCAGATAAGAAAAGCACCAAGGAAAAGCAGAAGAAGGGCAAAGGGCTTTTAAGCCATGGAGAAACCAAATCATCGTCATTCAATATTCCCCTATTCAGAGAGCCAAGTAGCATTGAGAAAATATTAGGTGAAGCCGATCAACTCCTCATCCGGCCTCCTCCTCCATTATCTTCTCTCTATAATGAGCCAAAAACAGCAGGTTTTTAGGCCACCGTCTCCAAGAGTCTCGTCAGCAAGGATCACTACTTCTCCTCCAAGGGCCGTCTCGCCTAAGGTAGCACAACACCGCATGCAAACGAGCTATGTTCATCGGCCGGAACATACTCTAAGGAACCAGCACCTCTCGGCTACGAAGATACAGGCAGCGCTCAGAGGTTATCTGGTAATGTTCTAACACTACGAAGCACGGTGACACTTGCATTTCTTAAAATTTTATGACTTGACACATATTAATTTGATATGTGATTATATAGCAAAGAAAAGTATATATATATATATATATTATATGTGCGTTAGTATAATACATACATACATACATGTACAACGCACGTATATATGTAATCTGTAATAGATATATAAAAATAAATCTGTTGAGTACACAGAAAAGGTTCGTATATTGTTGACACAATTTTTTTTCTTTTCTTGTGCTTTAGATTGTCATCCTCCCTTCCCTATCAACCTTCCTTTTCCTTCTTACTTTATCTTTCTTATGTTTTGAATTTATAATTTTATTTTAGTTTAGATTATTCATTTCACTTATCAAGACTTATTAGACATACTAAAAATAGTTAAAAACTACGTACTCATAGATAAAATTTCGTAAATATTTACAATTTTATATCCTCAAAATTCAAGAATTAATGTAATCAAATTACATTTATTTTTATTTCACACACTGATCGAATATGCCCAATTGCTAGTGATTACTATGTTTTTACTACAGGTGCAAAAGTTTTAAATTTTAAGAAAAATACATACAAACTCTAACTCTATACAGACTCAATGGGGACTACTGCACCTACCAACTCCTCACCTGTAAAATTTTGCGTTTTTTATTACAATCGCAGGCGAGGAGGAACTTCAGAGCGTTGCGCGGTTTAGTGAGGCTGCAGGGGGTGGTGAGAGGGCAGAACGTAAAGCGACAGACAATGAACGCCATGAAACAACTGCAGCTACTTGTTAGGGTTCAAACACAAATCCAGTCTCGAAGGATACAAATGTTGGAGAGCCAAGCAGTACTCCAGAGTCAACCATATATCAAGAACGATAAGGATTTGGAGAGTACTCTTAGCAAATGGACCATCAACCAACTGGTGAAAATTCTCATTCATATCTTTTAATCTCTTCTGTTTCTTGAAATGATTCGGAGAACTTGCATCTTTGTTTTGATTAGTAATGGTGGCGAAATCTTGATCATTTTTGGTCCTATTGATTGTGAATTCTGAAATTTAGTCTCGTTTCTTTCATCTTTCTATTTATAATAGCATTTTGGTGGCAAAATCTGTTCGAGATAATAAATATTTGATTGCTTTAATCTCTAACAGTTTAAGCTTTTAGATGATGTGGTTATTTAGCATGATATCAGATCTAGACCAACTAAGAAGCCATGCATTTGAGTCTCATCGCCACCTATTTATAGAAAAGAATGTCACGTGCAAGGCTTAATACGAAAAGGAGTCTGCCTGCATGTGTGGAGGCGTGTTGGAGATAATAAATATTTGATGGCTTTTAGAATTCAATATATACAGTACTAAAAAACAAGGCATTATTTAGTAACAGATTTGTTATAGATGAAACAGATGAAATTCGCCATGGACTCTAAATTTATATTGAATTGGTTCGTCACCAAAAGATATGCATTCTTGTAGTGATCACCAGCCGTACATGTGATGGTTGACATAATTTTCTCTCCAAAACTCAGTATTAAACAGCTACAAGCATGGCTCGTGCATTTTCCTGTAAAAAATGTCTACGGGACTGCGGAAAAACATACTAAATTTGAAAGCAATGAATGAGAGATACAAGACTAAACTTGAAAATAAACCAGCAAATCAGATGCTCTTTCAGATGGTAGATTTATTATCCCTTTTTTCTAATATTGGTTTCAGTCTGAGCTTGGCAATAACGATGATTGGGATGATAGCGTGCTAATGAAAGAGGAAGTCGAATCAAGGTTACGCCAAAAAATTGAGGCAACCATAAAAAGAGAGCGAGCTATGGCCTATGCATACTCACACCAGGTAAAAATATAATGCCACAATTCCTGTTTTTTTTTAAGTACAACACTAAATATTTGCTAAGTCTCACATGAAAAAGATTTGGATCATTTCATCATATTCGTCAAGCTATATACACTAAGAAGAATACAAAAAAATGCAATAGTTTTGGTAAAAGATTAGGTTATAATTTGAAAACTGTCACTGATAACATGTTTTAAGTGCCAATATTTTTCATTTTGTTACTTATAATGGCGCTATAGTTATAACTACTACTTTTATTTTATCATGTTTATAAAAAAAAATAGCATTTTTAACGTTGTCGGTGTCAACAATTGGCAATTCAAGTATCTCCCTAGCAAGATTTTTATTGTTACTATAGGTGCGTCTCTGATAATCAACTGCGATAATTTTATCACATTTTTCTCTCATTATTAAGATTGTGAAAGTTCTTGTTCTGACAAAATATATTTCTTTTATTAGCTAATATGTTTCATCACTATTTCCTTAATTTCCTTATAGTGAACACAAAAAATGTTTGGCAATTTAATTTTCATATTATGACTCTTTTTTGTCCCCCTCTCCATTATTAATCTCATGCACCAGCTATGGAGAGCTAATTCAATATCAGCTCAAAGTCCTCTTGACACCGGATCCAACGGATTCCCCTGGTGGTGGAACTGGCTAGAGCGTCAGCTGCCTCCGGCAATGACTAACTCTCAAAGCCAAGCTGCGACTAAAAAGGCCACAATAACTCCTCCATGGCCCATTTCAGAGTACAAGTCGAGCTATCAAGCCGCCACGCCCGAGTTATCAAGATCAAGAATACCTTCTAAGACACCTCCGCCAACAAATGCCTCGGGTAATTTTCACAATAAAGAAATCTAATACAAGTGAAAAGAAACTTGAGTGATAACGTAAAAATGATCACTAACAACATATATAAAGTAACAATACCCTTTTTATTGTTGCTATTGTCTGGGTTAACTACAACCAAGCCCATGAGATTTGATCCGTGTTCACAAAACTCCCTGTCATATGAAAATTTATAAATACCCTCCTAATGTTTGGTTATGCAATATAGATATCCCTCTAACTATGCAGGCGGGATTTGTAATATGAAACCAAACATTAGAGGGATATTTGTAACCATAGGGTGTTCCGTGAAAACAAGCCTCACTTTCTAAGGGGGTTTTCCGTAATTAACCCCTAATGTTGTCTATTATTTGATAATATATTTTATTTTTGTTGCATAATGGTGTAATGGTAATAAGAATTAATATCTTAAGTTTGTTGCTATTTAGAATATTGACAACAAAATTGCCACTCCAGGGACAACTTAAACACAAATTTTTCTCACTGTTTATCATATGCTGAAAATTAGTTTTGTGAAAAAAACAATTTCTTGTATAACAAAATATGTATATATAGATATAACTAATAACGACTTTTACATTGTCACTTAATACACTGTCACCAACTTTCGATTTTCTTGCAGTGAACTCAAAACCGAGAAGAAGTACAGCTAGTGCGACCTATGATCTCCCATTGAGAGACGACGATAGCCTCACAAGTTGCCCTCCCTTCTCCGCCGTACCAAATTACATGACGCCTACCGTCTCGACTAAGGCCAAAGTGAGAGCAAACAGCAATCCTAAGGAGAGGCTACCGCTGGGGACTCCCGGTAACGATTCCAAGAGGAGATTTTCGTTTTCTTTGACGCCGAATATCGGTTCTTTTAAGTGGAATAAAGGGTCTAAAAAAGATCTTGCATCTCATAAGACATTGGAGAAACATCACCCTTCAGCATTCTATCGGAGATTTGAGCGTCGATTCGACGGTTTCGATGCCGGCTATAGTCGGGAGAAAGGCATTTAACAGATTTGTGTGATTGTTTGTAATTCTTTTATATGTGCATGTTTTTGTTCTACATTTTCTGGTTGGTTTTATGCTTTATACTTATTGAGTGATGCATGAGTGGTGTTACTGGTTACAACATACTGATGATTTATAATAATGAAGAGACTATAGAAGATGTTGGTTTGATTTATGCAGAAAATATATCATTCTTTTTCTTCTTCTTTTGAATTCGGGCTCGGGTATGTTTTTACATTTACACAAATAAGGGTATGTTTGGATGGGTTTTAAAAAAAATGCTTTTCATGCAGTACTTTTTATAGTAGAGTTTTTTTTTTTTTTAAAGCCAAGTAATCTTGCGTTTGGATATAATAATTAAAGGTATTTTTATTTGAAGTTACTTTTAATAGCTTCTAGAAAAGCCTCTCTTTAGCTTTTTTTTCCCCTAGCTTTTTAAAAAACCAATCTATACACAATTTTGTTATTATGAAGTGTTTTTTTTTTCCAAAAAAAAAAAATTAAAATAAGTGATTCTTCTCTGAAAAAAAACCATCCAAACGAACTCTAAATTCAATAACAAGGGCATCTATATACTTTTGATAAAGTTCAAATTTGTTGCCAAATGTGGGAGGCTTAGATATTATTGATCCATCATACATTATTGTAAAAATAGCATTCCCTTTACTATCAAAAAAAATTGTAATAGAAAAATTCCATCACAAATAGGAGGTAGTAGTGATGAATTTGTGACGAAATCCTATTAAAAATAAAACTTAAGTATCAATCAATAACAATAAATTTGCTAACAGATTTGGGGATTTTATCATTTTTGGTCCCATTAGTTAGGTCTTTTTCGATTTTGGTCTCATTCGTTTAATTTTTCCACATTTGGTCCCACATCTCACAAAATTATCAATTTGAGTCTTCCGTTATGTTTTCCGTCCAATTTTTAATGAAAAACATTACTTGACTGTTATTTCTTGCATTTAAAAGGAAAAAAAAATTACACCAACCCCCCCCCTCTAGTTATCTTGAAATAACATTGACCCTTCTAGATGTTTTTGAACTTTACACTTGTCTCGAAATAGTGTGGTGAGTGAGCCCATGCTTGTAGCCTCTGGTTTCAAGATATTTCTAAGTACTTTTTATTGTTTTTGATTCTTTATTGCGTGAATGTTTTCTTTGAGATGATACGGTGCCGGAAACTTATTTATTTATTTATTTTTAGGAAAGATTCATTTGGTTGGCTTTTTGAGGAAAAAAGGACATAAACCTAACCATCGTGAATAAAAGGGTGTGAAAATCTTATAGTGGAGATCATATTACAAATAAAAATAGAATATTATCATAGTTCTTCTGACTTCTGCTGCTCAAACACTCTATAAGATCCTTCACCTGGCTTACCATCATGAACAATATTGGCTATAGGTAGGCGATGGAGGCTCATTTTTGATTGATTTTTGTTACAGGAAAAAAGAAATATACAAATGGAGATATTGTTATTTTGATCATGGTGTTTGACAAAAAGCTACATACAACCTGCCCCCCTCCCACTGTCGTTACGCCACCATTAAAATTCATTAGCTCCCTCATTCAGTTTCACCGAAAATTCATTTGGGTTCTCCTCTTTTTGTTTGTCTGATCTATTTTTATTTATTTATCCCCTATTTCTACATAAAGTTCCGTTTTTTATTGAGAATTTTTATTTGGGGTGTGGTTTGGGAGTTATTGAGGAGATGAGGATGTGTCAATGGAGTGTAATTCGATCCATTTTGGCCATTCTTCAATGGTGGGGTTTCAATGACTCCACTGTAAGCATTTTATGAGGAAAGATTTGTTTGGTTGGCTTATATATATATATATATATATATATATATATATATATAATAAGAGGGTGTGGATGTTGAATTATGAATTAATCATTGTCAAGTTATGTGTGAAAAAATTCTAAGAATGTAGGGGGGCAATTGTAAAGTTTGAAAACTTTTAAGGAGGTTGTTGTTGTTTATAGAAAACTTTTAGGGGGGTTAGTGCAATTTTTCCCCCAAGTGTTGAAGTTAACGGCGCTGATAACATTTTGCCCTAAAAATTTGACGGAAAACATAACAAAGGACTCAAATTGATAAATTTTGTGACATGTGGGACCAAATGTGGAAAATTAAACGAATGGGACCAAAATCAAAAAAGGCCCAACTTACGGGACCAAAAATGATAAAATCCCAAAGGTTTGTAATGAACATAATCCATTACAGAACTATGTTTCGTGACGGATTTCACTAAATATGTGATGTATTAATATGTTAGTAAAGGGAGTACATTCTTGTAGTGTATTGGTGATGTATCTTTTTAAGGAAAATACATTTTTGGCCCTGAAATTTTGTTTGAATTGGATTTCTGTCCATTTATCTACACTGCATTGGTCTTAATATTGTAATTATGAAAAAAGACAATTTTGTTATGATTTTCATTGAAATTGTCAATTTACGGTTACTAATTACTGGCTTACACTAATTTTTACTTTGTTTTGCACTTTTTGGTCCCCCCAGTCGGGATCCTCTGCTATAAAACAGCAATATATCTCCTCCTACACTCATCAATACACACCACGTGTATTGGTGAGCGATTGAGATAAGGAAAGAGAATCTTCAAAAATTTTCTTATTTATCTCAACCGCTCACCAATACACATGGCGTGTATTGATGAGTGTAGGAGGAGATGTAGCACAGTTTTGTAGTAGAAGATCCGAACTCCCCCAACCCCCCCCCCCCCAACTCCCCTAATTAGCAATTCCCTAATTTTGGTTGCCATGTTGATTAATTCAACTAACTTGAATGATTTCGACCAAAATCGAATTAAAATTACCAATTATATATAGGACTATAATCAAAGTGGTTTAATTGAAAGGACTAGATTATAGGATGAAATATGTATTTTTCCCTATCATTTTGTAAGGACAAAACCACAATATATATACACACACACACACACTGTTGGACATGTATAATGATGAATTTAGGCATTATCATTTCGGCACCATATGTGTGAACAAAGGCTACATGTGCCTGTACGGCTTTGGGGTGGGGGTGGGGTGTGAAGATCAGGTTTATGATAATATCATATTTTGTTTCGTATCGAATAGAATCGAGGTTTTTTTTTTAGCAGTTTATAAACTCTAATCCATTTCTCACATGTTGAGGCGTCTTTTTGTTAAGGACAATCTCTATTTGAACATGTTCAAACAATAATACCTTATATAGAATTTCACCTTCCATGTTTGGTTGCAAAGTGGGCTTTGTCAAATGGCATCTAATAATACCAAATTTTGTACTACACAAAACACTATTTCAAAAGGTTGATGCCATGGTGGTGGACAAACTATGGTCATTATCAACTTTCTATTTAATTGGTACGTATTTCACAAAACAAGTAAAACTACAGCTGTGTATCCAAAACAAATTTAGGCGAGAAAACCTTGTCAACTAAATGCAGTTAAGAATATTAAATAAGCTATTTATTTATTTTATATTATATTTAATTACTTATTTTGTTTAATAAATTTAAATTTTGGGTTAACTTAATTGTATTTAATTATAGAAGGGACTATGGTATTATACTATTATGTAATATCATGCGAATATATAGGAGAAAGTGGAAAACTTTTTGCATTGAAGTTCAGGACATTTTTGTTCATTAACATAGCTTTTAAAAAAAAAAATAAAGGTTTTTTTTTTAATGGAAACAAGTAAAGGGGTATTTGATGTGATTGTATTGAACAATGAGTATTTGATACAGAAGTAATAGCGAAATGGCAAAGCTAATTTTACCATAGACAACTTATATTTAAATATACTACAAATTGGAAAGATTAACCTTGTATTTACATGTATATATCCTTCTTACGCACCCCCCCCCCCCCCGGCCCCTTTTGTTTCATAAAAGCTCCAACTAGTTATACAAGTCTTTTGAGAGTTCTCCAGTGTGTAAAATGTGGTGATTCTCTCTAGGTACTGTTAGGCTCTCTCTCTCTCTCTCTCTCTCTCTCTATATATATATATATATATATATGTATATATATAAGAAAAAGATCAAGCAAGGAGACTCGAGAATTAAACGACCCTAAAATAATTTTTTTTGTCAAAGCTTGTTGGAACTAAATTTAATTTAGCCAATATAGCTTCAGCAAGTCACAATCTCACTAATAAATTAAATTCTATCCCTCATTGGACCATGTATTATGATAGATTGTGACTCATCCGTCGATCCGTATAATATCTCAAATAATCGACAAGCTCTCTCTATATCAGCGAAATATGAACTTGAGAAACCAAAATAAAAATTGTAGAATTTAACCAAAGGTAATTATTGGAGTATGGAATGGATGATGAACACACTACTAGAAATATTGGTGTGAGGGTTTAGTGTGACTTGTCAAATTATTAAAGAATAGGGGACACGAGTGTGATTCATGCAATGGAACAAGGTTGCCAAGTGGAATATCCATTTGTTTTGGGGTTATTTATGCTTTTTGACTTTTGGCAATTTTATGCAGACTATTGACAAGTGTTTAGCATTTCAAGTTCCTGCGGTAACATAAAAACAGCACAGAGACATTTACTGCCCCTTGATTTTCTCGCTTTACAAAACTGCCCCTATTTGATTTCATATTTCATTTTCAGCCTGCAACATTTTCTTTTATTTATTGAAATTGTCAAGGAATATACTTAATTGACATATACTTATGCTGTACGTGTTCGATGAATCTGAGGAATATGGGCATTGAGTATTTGGATTAAGAATTATAAACATGCATTTTTTAAGTTAATTTTTTGAATGCTATATTTGAATGCGTACATTTACAAGGTACATAATAGTCGTATTTTATTTATTGCAAATTGATTCCTATACTCAAATTAAAATTCTCGAAACGAAAACTTAGTCCACAAGAACTCAATTTGTATGTGGTATATATGCATTTGAGTTGAATCCTTTGCAATCATCAACAAAATAGTCCAATAGTTAAATTTTCCTACTCCCATTTTGCATAATCAAGGTCGAACCTCAATGAAAATATAGAGTTTGGAAGATATTATAAATCAATGATTTGAGCTCTAGTGAGAATGTAAAACTAATCAATTGTTGCGGGGAGGGGCTGGGGGAATGGTTTGTGCCAGCCCATTGAAGAACAGTCCATTAAGGGATGGGGTTTAATTTCCTATGAGTTGGGATTGCGGTGACTAAGCTAAACTTGGTTCTAACGAGGCACTAGCTCCTTAATAATTAAAAAAAAAAGCAAAAGAAAAAAAGAAAAATATTGCAAGAAAACAATCTTTGATAAATTAAAAGTCTATAAATAATCAAATTAATGATGTCCTCTCCAAACGGCAACATTAAATTCTTAAAACTAAAATGTATATCTTTTAAGTTCTATCAGTGTTCATATAATACTTTCTTTCTCTTTGTATATAAGAAAGAGAATTGTTATGGGCATTTTATCCTTATTTTTATATTGAAAAATTGAACAAAATACCCATTCATTTTAAAATAGAGTTAATACAATTTACTCCATTAATTATGAGTTATGTATCATTTACCTATAAACTAATAAATGTAAGACTCATCCCCCTCAATTATATAATTCAACAAAAGTACCATTCAATCAATCAATCCATATATATATATATATATATATATATAGTTCACAAAGTATTTATACCAATTTATAATCTATATTTAATTTTAAATATAGTTTAACTAAAAATCAAATTATTTACACTTCATTCAAAAGTAAACTTCAAACTATTTTAAATTTAAATGAAGAATTATATTTTCATTGATTACTTCAATTTGTCTATGTTTTTATATAAATTGAATGAAACAATTTTACATTTATTGAAATATATCACAATTTAAAATTAAAAATATACTTAAATTATAGTTAATAAACATTTATCTATTTTTATTGAAAAGAGTCAAACTTTACTTAGAATATATATAGTTAATAAATTTATTAAGTTAAAAATCTGGAATAATATTTTCCTATTTCATTTAAGGCATTATTACAATAACTTATTAACTTAGTTTTTATTTCAATTTACTTAAACTATCAATTATTTTTGAAATTATAATTAATAATTATTTTTATTACCAATAAACCACTTGAAGTAAAATTTAGAATGCTAAATGCAAATAAATAAAGTAAAGTAAAATTGTATAAATAGGAGTTGATGAGGGCAATTTTGACTAAGTTTTTAATTGAGCACGATAAGTGTATATTTGATAGTTTAGAGGAATGAATGAGACATGATAAATAGTGGAGTAAATAAAGTGTATTTAATCACATTTTTAAATAAATGGGCATCTTGGTCAATTATTCTATAAAAGAATAAAAATAGAGTGCTAATAATAATTTTTGAAATGCTAATAACAATTTTCTGTAATATATTCATGCAACTTTTCATATTCAGCAAGACCAAAACATCAAATATGTTCACGATATATTTTAATTTAAAAAGATAGCATAACATTTTATCATCTGAAATATGATTCTTTTTACATTTTATCAATCAGTCCATTTTTTTTTTCACGTTTATTTTTTTTTTCATATTTACCTCCTCAACTTCATATTATTGTTTTACGCATTACCACCTCATACCAACTTTTGGTGGAAATATTTAGGCAAAACCCTAAAAAATCATACATGATTTATTTTACTGCAAATAGATAAACCCAACAAACGCATAAAAATTCATCATGTGTGTTTTTTTCTTTGACAATTATTGCCACTAAAAATAGGCCTCAGAGATGATAATGTGTAAAAATTGCGAAGTTAACGAGGTAAAGTATAAAAGTGAGCGTAGTTCGCATGGCAAAAGTTTTTATCCCATTTAAAAAATTGCATAATGAAAAAATTCAAAAGGAAATAAAATAAAACCAAAAAAAAAAAAAGTTTGCAAAAGGGTAATCATGTATAACAAGAAATATATACACATTTATATATATAACACACACACACACACACCCACACCCGATATAAATCCCTCTCTCCCCCGACTGGTTTCGCTGTCCCATCAGTTCTCTTCTCCACTCTTTGCTCACATAATTTGCCACTCCTCACTTCTGTGGAGGAAACAAAGCAACCCAAAAATTACAGCGAAATTTAGATAAACAAAAAAACAAAAAAAATGGCATTGAAGATTAATGCCATAAACTTTCAATCGCCAAAATGCCCTTCTTTTGCTCTCCCACCAGTGGCCAGCCTCAGATCTCCCAAGTTCTTCATGGCTTCCACTCTTCCTTCTGGTTCGAAGTAAGCTATACTTTATGTTCTTTTTAATAGTTTACTCCATTGTGTGTGTATGTGTGTGCGTGCGTGTTTATTTTCCTGTTAATGTGTGAATGCCCAAGAGGCATTTGTTTGCTTCTTCCTTTTTTCCTGTCAAGTTTGGATATTTGGCTCAATATTTCTTGTATTTCTTCTGTTTATTGATCTGGGTTTTTGATATTTATCTATAATCTCGTGTTTTAATCTTGATGGGTTTTTATCAAACGCTTGTGATTGAAGTAGTGTAGAAGCTTATATTGCTTAAGACTCTTGTTATTTTTGCAGTATTAGTGGCATATTAATATGCATTGGGGGTTTTATTTTTTTTAAATGTGTACCGTGATATTATCTGCATCTTTGGCTTTGTTGAATCAAGAAATTCTGTGGTTGGATTCGTTTATCTGCTGATATTTATTTTCTTGTCTAACTTGCTATTTTCAGAGCTACTTGGTTTTAAAAATGAGTTTCTGGATATGGTTTTTTTTTTTTTTTTTTTTGCTTGCATCATTCAATTCACACATAGTGAAGGAGTTGTTGGGGGGTTTTGGTGGGGTGGTGGTTTTTGTTATTATTATTTGTTAGTGAGGAAGAACAAGATTTATTCTTTTTCCCCTTTCGATCAGAGTATCTATTTATTTGCTTAACGTTTTCTTCTTTGAAATCTGTGGAATTATAATTTTTCTTGCTTATTGGTGGTAAAAACAATGCAAGTATTTATAGAGATATTGCTATCATAGGATCTTTAAACCATTTATTCAAGAATGGTTGTTGTAATTTGTTGATTCCTGGTTTTGAACTTTTTGGTTTCAGTTTCAGTATGAAATGGCTGGTCCCAACTGCCCCCAAACACACACACACACACACACTCATTGAACATTTTATCTTTGATTTTCACTTTTTAATATTTTACTCTCTCCCGGAGTGGTAATTACCCGCTTACTTTACATTTATGAGCCCTATCACTCTTTTAAGGTAATGTCATATATGAATTGTGAGACAAGTGCCTTCTTTTATCTCATTATGTTCAGCATGATGTTAAATATTTTAGTACCATGATATGTTTATGCATGGATGTCTCGCATTTACGCGAAAGTCATAGTGTATGCCTCTCTCTCTCCCCAGGATACTAATATATAGTATTTGGTGGTGCCTCTTTAACTATGCTTGACTGAGAGCCTTAAGTTACATTTATTCATTGTTTGGGCCATGTGCTTCTTGCATTTGCAAGATAACATGCAATCAAACTTATGGCTTTAATATAGACATTGATGTAAGTAGAGTTTATATTATTAAAAGTATGCATTGTTTTCAAGGCATTCACCTGCTCTTAATATCCTTTCATGCATTCACCTGGAAAATGATTGGTCATCATCAGGGCAAAAGGCTTGTGCATTTTGAGAAACTTTTTTCCATTTTAACGGGTTAATTCATCTAGTGCTTGTATACATCAAGCTTGTACAAAGGCGTGCTTACCGTGGAAATGTAGATGATACGTGCATTTGACATTTTTGGCAGTCTATCCTTGTAATAGCTTGATCAAGGAATGTTTGTGTGTGTGTGTATTTTGTTTTAACAAAAGCCATTTCTATAGACACTTCTGTGTTATATAATTGGTTCTACAATTCTACTTTTTGAATTTTGACTTTCTTAAGGCAAATGAAAATATTGTAACTTCAGAACATAGCCTATTTCACAATAAGCACAAAAAGCATCTTCATTGGAAGCCCATATCTTTGAGAATCAAAATTTTAATTAATAAATGAGCATCAAATTTTTCTTCGTTCTGTAATCTATTATGTTATACAAATATTCTCGAGTTTTTCTTACTTATAAGGTGGCCAATGTAAAATAGAACTCCTAGATGTTTTGTTATAAAACTCACTTTAGTCCTCTCTCTCTCTCTCTTAATTTCTTTTGCTCGATGTATCATGTTTATGAGACATTTTTATCCAGAGTAAATAAATAAATAAATATTGATATTATTATATACGGTAGATAAATTATTTTTGAAATGTCCAGGGAAATTTATTTCTCAATTTTCTCTTTCCTGTGAAATGAGTAACTCTATTTTTTGTTCCTATTAAATTTAACTAATCCATACTATATAATTTTACCTTTTAACCATCATCCTAATTATCTGTAATACCCTCTTGATTGGGATGATTTTTGTTCAAAGAATACTGGACGAAACCAAGACCCGATTCTTTCTCTTATCGACAGTTTAAACCTTAAAGATGTAGATTATTACTATTTCAATCTTTAAGGTCTTGCCATTTTATAAATTGTGACACTTTTAGCTGTCTATCCTTGTAATAGTTTGATCAAGGGCAAGATCTTCTACTTGTGTAAACATCCTCAATGATTATCTGTTTGTGTTTCTAATTTGGTACAGGGAGGTCGAGAAGAAGCCATTTAGTCCACCACGTGAGGTTCATGTCCAAGTCACACACTCCATGCCGCCTCAAAAGATCGAAATCTTCAAATCCCTGGAAGATTGGGCTGAAAATAACATACTAACTCACCTCAAGCCCGTAGAGAAATGCTGGCAACCTCAGGATTTCTTGCCGGATCCCGTCTCTGATGGATTTGATGATCAGGTCAGGGAGCTGAGAGAGAGAGCTAAAGAGATCCCAGATGACTATTTTGTTGTTTTAGTTGGAGATATGATCACCGAAGAAGCCCTGCCGACGTACCAAACAATGCTCAACACTTTAGACGGCGTGCGGGACGAAACAGGTGCTAGCCCGACTTCGTGGGCCATTTGGACGAGGGCGTGGACTGCCGAAGAAAATAGGCATGGTGACCTTCTCAATAAGTATCTCTACTTATCGGGACGTGTGGATATGAAGCAAATTGAGAAGACTATCCAGTATCTGATCGGGTCGGGAATGGTGAGTTCTTGCCAGAATCGTCTCATTGTTAATATTTTATTTTGCTGCGATTGTTACATATTCTATGCTGTGTTATCGGTATGCTTTTGTCATTGCTATGTAATGTGATATTGATTTGCTTCTGAGAACAGATTTTGTTTAGAAGTTGAAATTTGAGTTAGCATGATCTGGGGAGTGTCTACTTTTGTTTGGGGCAAGTGTTTCTGAAACAATATGTTCTGGTCTTTGAGTTAGAGGAATGTGATGAAGTATAAAATCATATTTATTTTTTTATTTGGAAAGACAAATTTTAAATGTTTCTTCATTTAAACTTTTGTTTGGTTGTTGGTGCGCCATCAAGTTTTAATGTAGGGGTATAATAACTAAAAAAAGGTACATGTCTATATATTAACCTGATGATTGGCAGATACATATACATGTGTGTATATATATATATTTGACATATGATGATTTGAAATGTTTAGAATCTTTTAATATATTTTTGGAAAAAAAAGGAACATATTTTTGGCTCATCCTCTCCAAATCTTGTGTTGCCAACTTTTCCAGGATCCAAGGACAGAAAACAACCCCTACCTCGGATTCATCTACACATCCTTCCAAGAACGTGCCACTTTCATCTCCCATGGCAACACAGCCCGGCTTGCCCGGGAGCACGGCGATATGAAGCTGGCTCAAATATGCGGCACTATCGCCTCGGACGAAAAACGTCACGAAACCGCATACACAAAAATAGTCGAAAAATTATTTGAGATTGACCCTAATGGCACTGTGCTGGCTTTTGCTGACATGATGAGAAAGAAAATCTCTATGCCGGCCCACTTAATGTACGATGGACGCGACGATAACCTTTTCGACCACTTTTCGGCTGTTGCCCAGCGTCTTGGAGTATATACTGCAAAAGACTATGCTGATATATTAGAACACTTGGTCAGTAGATGGAAAGTCGAGAATTTATCCGGTTTATCTGCAGAAGGGCAAAAAGCTCAAGATTACGTGTGTGGATTGCTCCCGAGAATTAGAAGGTTGGAGGAGAGAGCTCAAGCACGAGCCAAGCAAGGACCGAAGATCCCGTTTAGCTGGATATATGATAGAGAGGTACAACTCTGAGTAATTTGTACTTTCGACTCGTTTGCTCTTTGGATTTGTTGCTTTTTTTTTTGTTTGTTGGAAAAAGGGTTGTTTTGGAAGTGAGTTGGAAGAGGGTGTAGATATCGTTGTTTCTAGATTTTCGTGTAGGGGAGGTCTCGAGTTATGGTGTCGTTTTGATGTGCGTTTTGGTGTGTTTTTTTCAAGTGTAGCTCAGCTCTTTTATGACTATGAAACTAAAAATTTGTTGTGTATGGAAATTTTGGTGATCATTGTTGAATAAGACTTTTTTTTTCCTGGGCAAGTTATGCAGTTTTTGTTGGTGCAATATGTTGTTGTTTCGATAAATTATTTCGGCTATTTGTGTTTGTTGTGTGCAAATAATTTTATAAAGTGAAAGGATCATATCGTCATTTATAATTCGGCCGTTATTTTGTTTTGGTCGTGTCTAGGTGGATGACATGTAATATTTCATTTTGATATAAGGAAAGATCGGTCCAAGAAAACATTGTAAATACGATTGTAAATTTGTTGATAAGCTATAATGCACGGATAATTCGAAAAATCACCTTGTGCAGTATTGGACACAAACATGTTCCCAACACATGTCCGAGATTCCAAATCTGCATGTTCGAAAATGAAAAGAAAAAAGAAAAAAGAAAAAATTTGACATGGTGTCAAATACGACTGAAAATGTAACACATTTTGGATACGATTGGGTTCTCTTTTTTTTTTTTTTTTGATATTTTACAAAACTTAAATGAGCTCCTTTTGCAAATAAAAAAAAAGATTATTTTTATCTTAAACTAATTAATTAGATTCAAAGTATTTTTGTATCGGACTTTGTTTTATATCGTCTCTTTCATCTCTCTTTTCTTCTTTACAAATCTCGAGTGAAAAAATATTGTTGAAAAATTTTATGACACTATCTTAAGGATGAATATTTTTATTTTTCTATCACGTATTTTAATTTAATAAATTATAAATCTATAATATAATATTTTAAAAGTCATATCAGAATCGTATTGTGTTCTAAAATTTTAAAATTTTTTGTATGATCGTATGTGTGTCATGTTGTATCTCCATGTCTGCGCACCATAGTTGATAAGCTACCCTTTCTGAGTTAATTAAAATTTTTCTTTATGAAAGTTTGATGGGAATATGGTCTCTGTTAGCACATAATAGTATATTTTTCTTACTCTTGATAAATAATTTGTGCTATGCTTTTTCCTTGACCTTTACGCATCTTTCAACACTATTAATGATCTCTTAAATATTGCTCCTGTCATCAGCGACTAGAACAGGGATGGGTCATGGGAAATATCATGACTATCTTTTATACAAAAATACATTATAATTAAAATTTACATAGCATATTGAGGCACTTTCAGTGTTATTATAGGTGCATGAATGAGTCATTTTTTAAAAGTATTAATATTTTATGTCAAATTAACTCGTTTGAAAAAATTGTTTCTCCAGTGGTGTTTTTTATGATCGAACTTTATTTTTAAATTAAGTAATTTTACGTTTGAATATAATAATTAAAAATACTTTTATTTGAAAATACTATGGTAGCTCCTAAGAAAAGCCATTTTTTGGCTTTTTTGGTGACTTTTGCTTTGTTTTAAAAATTCGTCAAAATATAATTTTTTTTGAAGTGTTTTTCTTTAAAAAAAATAAATATTTTTCTTCTAAAAAATTTCATCCAAATAGGCTCTAACTATTTTTTTTGTTATTTTATGACCTTATTAAATAATTGAAACTTCATAGAATTTTGTGACATTTTGAATGGCTCAAATTGTATAATTCATTAATTTAATTAAAGATTCTTTTAAAGCAAATTTATTAAATGTATTTCTCAAAATAAATCTAAAATAATGTAGCTCACATAGTCAAGTTAAAAAGAACACAGTCAACAATGATGGGACACTGCTTTAAGTAATAACAGGTGAAACACCCTTTTCAGCAAAGCAAGCAATAATTGTCCTGTTTACCTTTGTTTCATGTTGAGGTTCAGTTTCTTGTTTATTCATTTCATCTCCTCTGTCTCTCTCTCTCGCTTACACACACACTCTCTCTTATATCAATAGCGATTTCACCGAAAGAATGAACGAATCCATTGTTGGTTCTGTGGTTGGTGCCACCGTTCAAGTTGTGCTTCAAAATCTGTTCTCACTTTGTGCGGATGAGATCAATCTCTTTCGAGATTTCAAGAAAGACTTGGAAAAGCTAAAAAACTCTTTCGATATGGTTCAAGCCTTCTTAAAGGATGCCGAGAACCAACAGGTCACCAACGAAGCTTTCAAACTTTGGCTGAAGAGGCTTGACGATGTGGCTTTCGATGCCGACGATGTTTTGGATGAGCTCAACTATCATGTTCTCCGCAAGAAAGTGGAGACTCAAAACAAGATGATGAAAAAGGTAAAAGACTTCTTCTCACCCTCGAATCCCATTTTACTCCGTCGAAAAATGGCTCATAAAATCAGGAATATCAATAAGAACTTGAAGTTAATTAACAAAGAGGCAAGACGTTTTGGCCTTCAAAGACATGTGGCTGCACATGTTCCAACTATTGGATCTGATGCACTTCCAGACAGGGAAACCGATTCATTCTCTGATGAACCTGTTGTTATTGGAAGAGAAAATGATTTGTCAAAAATAGTGGGGTTGTTGACTAATAACACATCTCATGAACAAGTAGCTTCTGTCTTTCCTATTGTCGGGATGGGGGGACTTGGGAAGACGACGTTGGCTAGGAAAGTATTTAATGACGAGAGGATAAAGAATCATTTTGAAAAGAGAATTTGGGTTTATGTTTCTGAAAAATTTGATGACAAGGCTATTTTCAAGAAGATTTTTGAATCAATAACAGACCAGAAGGTTGATCTTGAAACTAAAGATGTTCTTTTGAGAAAGCTTCGACAAAATCTGGAGGCTAAAAGGTATATACTTGTTCTTGATGATGTTTGGATTGAAGAGACTAAGAAGTTGGACGATTTTATGGTTACCTTATCAGGAATGAGTAAGGCAAAGGGAAATGGCATCATTGTTACTACGCGAAGTGAAAATGTTGCTTCAATTGTGGGAAATGTTAGTATTCCATTGAGCAAGTTGTCAGATGAAATTTGCTGGTCCATAATCAAAGAAAAAGCTTTCGTAAAAGGAAATATTTCATCAGAATTTGAGATCATTGGGAAAAGTATTGCAAAAAGATGCCAAGGTCTGCCATTAGCGGCAAAAGTGCTAGGGGGCTTGTTGCGTGGTAAATCAATAGATGAGTGGTGTTTAATTGCAGAGACTCGATTTTCTGATTTGGGGGAAGATGGAAATAGTGTCATGAAGTTGTTAAGGTTGAGCTTTTATTACTTGCCATCGCCATCACTCAAGAAGTGCTTTGCATATTGTTCGATTTTTCCTAAAGGCGATGATATCAACAGGGAACTATTGATTAAGCTTTGGATGGCAGAAGGATTTCTTCAAAGTGATGGGACAAACAATACGGAGATTGTGGGTAACAAATATTTTGACCTTCTTATACAGAGCTCCTTATTACAAGTTGTAGAGAGAGGTGGTGATATTGTAACAACTTGCAACATGCATGACCTTGTTTATGATCTAGCCAGCTCGATTTTGCACGACACTGGATCAGTTCGGTATATTATGTCAAAATCTATTACAAGTATATCTAAAAAGGAAGCCGAAAATTTGCGTTCATTAATCTTTGAAGGTAAAGTTCACAAAGACATGTTTTCAGACTTCAAATCTCTACGTGTTTTAATTCTGATTGGTGATGATATTGAAGAGTTGCCGAAAATCAAGAATTTAATACATTTGAGACTTCTTGACATCTCATGCACAAGAATTGAACATTTGCCGGCGTCTATAGGCAATCTCAGTCACTTGCAAGCATTAATAGCAAACCCTTATTTGAAGGAGCTGCCAAACACGATAAAGAACTTGGTAAACTTGAAGCATCTTGACATTAAACGATCAACATACAATTTAGGAGGTGACGAGATGAGGGGCATTAGAAATGAAAATTTACCAATGCTAGGACACCTTCCACATCTCAGGTATCTCTGTTTGAGTGATTTACCAAATTTGAAATCCATAGGTTCTGTATTAGACGGGATTCATGACATTGGAGTTGGCAATGACACGGTTATTTTGTTTCCAGCTCTTAAAAGACTTGTTTTGTACAGAATGTCAAATTTGACGAAACTGTTGACTGAATCTCAAACTCAACCATGTGAAGTGGTCGCGTTTCCCCACCTTGAGTATTTGGACATTGCAGGTTGCGAAAAATTAACAAGTGCTTCAAGTCACTTCCTATGTCTCAAAACATTGACTATCAATGGTTTAGGTAGCAGCTTAGTTTTGGAAAATTTGTTGGTCAAGTTAACATCACTTACAGAACTCCATATTCTTCGAGTAGAAGGATTAGTTTGTCTCCCTGATTGCTTATTCCATAACAATCCAAATCTGTCATACTTGACGATACATGATTGTCCCAACTTAACACATGTAGTGGAATGCTTGCAAGGTTGCAGAGTTGCTCTAAGAAAGTTGGAGATATGGAGTTGTCCAAATTTAAATCAATTACCAGATAACCTACACAATCTTAATTCTCTTGAGGAATTGGACATATTTTCTTGCGAAAATCTCAAGTCAATAACGTATGATTCAGTCCAAGGCTTCACTTCTCTTCGTACTTTGCAAATTAGATACTGTGATGCATTGATGGAATTGCCAAGGGAAATGTTGGAGTCAAGTGCGCTGCTCGAGTATTTCTCATTGGTGAAAGTAAGTGGTCTAACGAATTTGGCCACGGTAATTGGCTGTCTGCAGAAAATGCCTCATCTCACAACCTTGAGACTTGATTCTATTCCCGAGATCACTAATAATAGCTTCCCCATAGAGATTGGCTCTTTTCGGAGCTTGCGTCATTTATACATTGGAGACATGGAAAATTGTGACTCTCTCCCGGATCAGCTTCAACATCTCACCGCTCTATGGAATTTAGAGTTATACAGATTGGGAATTGAAACATTACCTGAATGGTTGGGGAACTTGTCATCTCTACAGAAATTAAAGCTACTTTCTTGCAAAAAGTTAAGATGCCTGCCCTGTAAAGAAGCCATGCAACGCCTCACGAAATTAACGACTATAGTCATTATTCACTGCCCACTATTAAAGTTGAGGAGATGCGACATTGAAGGACAAAGTGACGATGATTTTGAGTGGGCCAAGATTTCTCATATTCCCCAAGTTGTTGTCTTTCCGAAATCAGTAAGTATCTTTCTTATTTTTTCCTATACATAATTAACATCATTTTAATATTGAAGATTGTTTTTACTGTTATATGTGCATTCATAAAATTGTAGCGTGCTAAATATTTTGTTGAATTCATACGTCTTTAACCATATATAATAATGAGATAATTACTGTTTGTAACCCCAACTACACGGATTTTTGATCTTTGCAATCTAATTTTTTTCGTGTTACCGATTGCCACCCGATCTATGCGTTTTTTTACAAGTTGCAACCTAAGTACAATTTCCGATCAAAAACTGTCACCGTGGCGGCGACACGTGAGGTGCACATATTGTGAGTAAGGGTGTTTTGGCCATTTGTTATTCTTTTCTCTTTTTTTTTTCCCTCCCCCATAATCTTCTTCACCACCCCCACCCCTACCCAACCACCCACCCCCCCCACCAGCACCACGTTGCTATTACCACCAGCAATAGCCGCCGCCAAACCCATCCCCACCTACAACTCTCTCTCTCTCTCTCTCTCTCTCTGTCACTGCCACTCCTCCCCCGCGCTCGCCCACCCTCCTCATTCCTCCACCACCATTGCTGCCCACTCCCTCCTTTATCTCTCTTGCGCTTTGGATCTAATTTGGGAGGGGGGCGAGAGAGAGAGAGAGCGGCGGTTGGTGGTGGGGGAGGGGGGTGGCGGCGATTGGTGGTGGAGGTGGCGCGGCAGGTGGTGGGGGAGAAAGGGGAAAGGGGGCGAGAAAGAGAGGTAGTTGGTGGTGTGGAGTGGGGGGGGGGGGGTCCAGTTGGTTGTGGGGGGTGTGGGCAGCGACGAGGTGGTGGTAGAGGGAGGGGCGACGGTGTGGTGGTGGTGGTGGGTGGGGGGAGGAGCGGGGGGAGCAGAGAGAGAGAGAGAGGCTGCTGGTATTGGGACGGGAGGTGGGGCGAGGGGGGGCTGGGGGAGCAGAGAGAGAGAGAGGTTGCTGGTGTTGGGGAGGGGGTGGGGGTGGTAAAGAAGACGATGGGGAGGAAAAAAAAAGAAAAAAGAAAAATAAAAAAAAAATAAGAAGTGACAAAAATATCCTTACTAAATCACGCGCACCTCACGTGTCGCCGGTCCGGTTTGCTCGAAAAATGTACTTAGGTTGCAATCGGTTAAAAATTGCATAGATCGGGTGGCAATCGGTAACAAGAAAAAAATTTAAGTTGCAAAGTGCAAAAACCTGCATAGTTGGGGTGGGAAACAGTAATTATCTCTATAAAAATCTAACTCAAAATTGCAGTTTAAAATTTTTTGCAAAAGATTTGTGAATATAAATTTAGAAACGTGATGATTGATATTATAACTATCAATTTTGCTCAATTAAATGATTCCTATTTCTAATTTGCACAGAAGATGTAATATTATTTTCACCTAAAAACTTTATGAACTCCTAACTATTTCACAAGCATCGTTTAAAGTGAACTTGAACATTTTGATAGTAATTTACGTTTTTGATTCGAAGGATATCATCATCATCCTGATCTGAAGGATTTATATTTGAAAAAAGAGTAAATGTCACTAATAATCCCTAAAGTTTAATGTTAAAATCATTTTAATTCCTAAAATTTAAATCATTAAGTTTTGATTTTTCATATAATAAATAAGTAACACTTTGGTTCTTTTGATTATTTTTTCGGCCAAATTTCCCCAAAAACACTTACTTGAAGGGCATTTTTACCAATTTTTGTTTGAAATTATTTCAAAAAATAAGTTAGCTGATGAAAATGCCCTTCATAAGTGTTTGTTTGTTTTTTTTTTTTTTTTTTTGTGAAATTTGGCTGAAAAATTTATTAGAAGGACTAAAGTGGTAGTCATTTATAATATAAAGGACAAAAACGTAATAATTTAAACTTCAAGGACTGAACTGATACTAACTTTAAGCTTAACGGAAACTTAGTGATATTAACCCTTAAAAAAATGGTAAACTACACTAAACACCGCAACCTTTGAGGTGTTTTGCACTTTGATATCCAATCTTTATGAAGGTGCGACCATGGTACTCAACTTTGTCTATCGTACCCCCAAGTCTTCATTCTTGAACAAGAACTCATATACAATAGTTTGTGAAAGGAATTGAATTTCATGAAAATTGGCAACCACTGGGTTAAGGGGGCTAGATATTTGAAGTAATTTAAATATCACTAATTGTTCCTATATGCACGTGTCCTTTGTAATTTTAGACTTCACGAGTTAAAGTAACAACTATTTTATTAGTAACAATAGTGCTCTCGGGCACATTAACTAAGAAAGTTAAAACCTTGATTCAATTAGCCAACTACAATATCTAGTGTTCATGAACATAAATAAATGGTTAGAATTTTGGTTATTTGTTATGTAATAGGATCTGTAAAATTGTCTAACGTGTGGTTTATTTATGTCATTAATGTTACTTTTATATATATATATATAGATGTATGTATATAAGTTACTCAAATTTGATAGAAAAGATAAGAAACGGGGATTTTTTTCAATATTAACTCAAAATGGTGTTTTGTTTAATATTTTAACACCCAAATAAAAGTTATTAAAAAAGTAGCATGAGTTTACACCCGGATTGTCGACTCTCTGACGAGTCGACATTCCCGATGTAGACTCATATTAAAAAAATATTTTCTGAAATTAAAAAAAAAAAAATTAAAATTAAGTGGGAGTCGACATCCACGATGTCGACTCCCGTTAAAAAAATTTTTTTCATTAAAATAATGTAGATTTTTTTATCCGAAAAAAATATATTTTCTGAAAAAAAAAAATTTCGGTGTACTGTTTACGCCGACACTGTTCACGCCAACACTGTTCATGAAACAGTGGATTCGGGGGTACTGTGAACAGTACCGAGCGCACTGTTCATGAGCAGGCGTGAACAGTACCCGCAAAAATTTTTTTCAGCCAACGGTAATAAATGGCACGTGAATTTTTGCAGCCTTTTCTGTCCCCGGTCACGTCGTTTGACCGGGGTTAAATTTTTTTTTTTTTTCACTCTTTAAATGTTAGCTCAATTTTAAAAATTTTCATAGGCGTTTTACAACTGAAAAAAATTTCTCTGCTTCCCCTCTTCTTCTCTTCTTCACTTTAAAAAATTTAAGAATCATAATAGTTGTGTTTATTTTTTAAGAGTTCGTATTTAAAGATTTAAATAAGGTTAGTATCGTTTAATATTTCGTAATTATTTGAATTTTTTTTGTTAATTATTCTGTTTGTTTTTTAATTAATTCGTTAATTGATTTTATTTTTATGTTGTAATATGATAATGGTAATGATATTTTTGTTATTTGTGTTTATTTTTTCAGTGCACGTATTTGAAGATTTCAATAAGGTTAGTATCGTTTAATATTTTTGATATAGTTTTTTCGAATTTTTTTTGGTTATATATGTTGTATGTTAAGTTAAATTTTTTTAATGATATAATGTTTGTAGTGTTTTTGAAATTTATATGTTGTTGCATGTAATTTATATGTTTTGGAGATGATATTTATTTTGTAATTATTCGAATTTTTTTTTGTAATTATTTATGTTTTTTTTTAATTATTTCGTTTTTTGATTTTTTTTTTATGTGTTTTAATATGATAATTGCAATGATAGTTTGTAATTCGATTTTCTGTTATTTTGTTAATTTTTTGAGTTGAATGACAATGGTAATGATATATTTGTTATTTGTGTTTATGTTTTCAGTGTACGTATTTGAAGATTTTGATAAGGTTGGTATCGTTTAATATTTTTGATATAATTTTTTAGAATGTTTTTTTTGGTTATATATGTTGTATGTTAAATTTTTTTAATGATATATGTTGTTTGTATATTTTGTTAATGTTTTTCTATTGAAAAAAATTTGCAAATGTTATAATAGATGACTTTTTTTTAATTATTTCGATTTTTTGTTAATTTTATAATGTATAATGATAATGATATGTGTTAGTAGTTGTTAAATTATTATAGTTATTTTAGTTGACAAAATTTGCAAATGTTAATTATGTTTTAGTATTTATAATCGGTGACCTTTTTTTTTTTAATTATTTCGTTTTTTGTTATTTTTATATTGTAGAATGATAATGATATGTGCTAGTAGTTGTTAAATTATTTTAGATTTTTCAGTTGAAAAAAATTTCAAATGTTAATTATGTTTTAGTATTTATAATAGAAGACTTTTTTTTTTAATTATTTCGATTTTGGTTGTTTTTATATTGTAGAATGATAATGATATGTGTTAGGAGTTGTAAATTATTAATAGTTTTTTTGACTTTTTTTTTATTATATATGTTGTGTTGTATGTTGTAGTTGTTAAAAATATTATTGTTTGAGAAATGGTGGAGAAACGAGGAAAAAAAAATACTTTTTCGAAAAATATTTAGCTTAATGAAGCCTTTTTTTGTAGAATGGATTTGAACAATATGAAATTCTATTATTTATTGATATTATTTCTATATTTATATATTTATTCATAATTTTCTATATTTTTTCGACTTTGTATTAATATATTTTTTCATCTGATTTGTAGTAAACAAGATGGAACATATTGGTGTTGCTATACATTACGGCGGCCAAATGAATAATTCAAATTACTCCATTTCGTATGATCGTCCGCCGATTGGAGTAATTTGGATTAATCGATCATCATCATTTGTTGATATTGTAGACATAATCTATAATGCAATCGGTTTGGATCGGAATGTCTACAATATCAAAATATTTGGCGTGCACTTTCTCTGTCGGGATCCACCTATGGAGAATATTTTGGAAATCAAAGATGATTCGACGTTGTCTTTCTTTACGAGCCCACATTCGAAACTTGAAGTAGTGCAACTATTTGTTGAAACAATTGAGATGCAACGGCAACAAGGAATGGGGAATTATACGCCAATGGTCACAGAGGCACTTCGAAACTTTAATTTGAATGAGTTTCCGACAGAATATTGCGGATACGTAGAACCCAATTTGAATATGTACATGGGGACATCGGCGTATCCCGACGAAGGTCCATCGAACTACAATGGGCCATCCGAAGATGTCCCGGTACCGGAAGATGATAACATTCCAGATCATTACGCAGATAGTTTACGTGATGAAGAATTGTCTGATTCCGATTCAGACAATGATGACGACGTTAATGACGAGGAAAATGAAGAGGTTGAAGCTGTGGCTGAGTTAGTGGACGAAAATGCGGAATTTGAATCGTCTCCACCTCCACCGGCAATAGAAGTTCAATTTGAAGAGACACAAAACCACCCATCCATTCCATTTGGATCGACGGCACCACATCATCGTGAGATTCTACCGTTCTACTTAAACACTGCTCCGGAGATTCTTGCAGATTCTATGGATTTACCGACATGCCCAGCAAGATACTACGATCCAACAAAAGGAAAGCTTGGACTAGGTATGGTGTTCAAAAGCAAAGGTCATGTAATGGCTGTCGTGAAGGAGTACCATATCCAGTGGGCTAGAAGAGAGTTCATCGTTTGTCGTAGCACTCCACAATTTTGGATTGTATCGTGTAAGCATGGAGTTGACGCCGGATGCCCTTTTTTGATGCGGGCATCATTCAAGAAAAATAAAGGATATTGGAGGATTAGTGTTTTCAACGGTGAACACAGTTGCTTTATGCCTGGTAGGTCCACTGATCATGCAAATCTGGATACGAATTTCATTGCTGGTTTGTTGGTAAGACATGTTAGAACAAATTACGACTACCCTATTAAAAGTGTCTCTGACTTGGTGAAAGAGAAATACAACTATATTATTTCTTATGCCAAGTCATATCATGGCCTTAGACGTGCACGCCAAATTGTTTATGGCACATGGGAAAGCTCTGTTGCTAAGCTTCCGAGGTATATGGCGGCCCTTCAGAAATGGAACCCAGGTATTATTTAATTGTAAATAATTTTTTTAGTTGATTGCAACTATCGTATGCTACAGGCTAAACAAAAACATTATCGTTTGCATTTGCAGGTACAATTGTCGAATGGGTTCACCATCCTTGTGGTTCGGTAGTCCCAGGAAAACAAATGATACATTACGTCTTTTGGGCTTCTAAACCTTGTATAGATGGTTTTCAACACTGTCGGCCACTAATTAGTGTAGATGGTACCCATCTATATACCAAATACAAGCACAAACTTCTTGTGGCTACTGCGATGGATGCCAACCAACAGATTCTACCACTAGCATTCGCGCTTGTAGATGTTGAAAATCTAGCGTCCTGGAGTTGGTTCCTAGAGCTAGTGAGCAGACATTTTGTTCGTGGAGGTCGAAGAGTTTGCCTCTTGTCAGATAGGCACAATGCCATCATTAGTGCCGTCCAACATATATCTGCTTTTAATGAGCCACTTGGTTGCCACAGATTTTGTTTGAGACATGTTTGCTCCAATCTCAATTCGAAGTTCAAGAATGTCCAGTTGAAGGATTTAGCGTTCAAGGCCGGAAATGCTCAAGAGATAAGAAAGTTCGAACAGTTGATGGAGCAAATTAAAGGTATCAATGAGGCTGCATTCAATTATCTTAATCGCATTGATCGAGAGAGATGGACAGCCGCCTACGACGGAGGTCGACGTTGTGGTATCATGACGACAAATATGTCCGAATGCATTAACGGTGTTTTGAAGGGAGGGCGTCGTCTTCCAATTACGCCATTGGTCGAGCTGACATTCGTTCGTACAACAACATTTTTTATGAAACGATGTGCAAAGGGTCATAAGTGGAGACAAGAGAATAAAGCGTGGGCAGAATACCCTTTCGAAATATTCGAACACGAGGTTGGAAAATCTGGAGGGCATGTAGTCCACCGTATAGACTACGCCGACCAAGCGGCCGATGTATTAACACCATTACGTCACGGACGTGGCAATACAAAACACGTAGTGAAATTGAGAACTAGAGAATGTTCGTGCGGAAAGTGGCATAAGACAGGAATACCTTGTTCACACGTTGTCCAAGTATCAAGATCTTTTGGGCATCTACCATCTGAGTACATGCCTTGGTATTACGAGACTGATCATTATTTGGATACGTACAAGGGTAAGTTTCATTCAGTCTGGGGTGAGTCATATTGGCCAGATACTTTGTTTGAGCTGGTACATAATCCTGAGTTACGAGCAAGAAGAAGGCAAGGTCGTGATACAACTACCCGTATCCAAAATGAGATGGATTGGCCTCAAGCACGCGCACGACAACAATATAGAAGAGAACAAGATCAACCTGGACCGTCTAGGCAACAATATTGATGTATTATTTGTTTGTAATTTTACATAAAATTTGCATTAAGATCAAGTTTGTATTATTTAAATGTGATTTTACATAAATTTTATGTTAAGATAACTTATGTCAAGATGGTAGTAATGTTATTTTTTTTTTGTTGTTGTTTTAATACATTATTTAATTGTACTGCATACTACAAACATATGACGTGCACAAGGTGGAAAATAACGAAGCAAAATAGCGAAAATATTTTTTCTGTATGTAGTGCAAAGTAACAAAAAAATTTTTAAGACTTTAATTCAACCAGAAGCATAATTTTACTACAACAATAATAATTAAAAAAACTACGCCCTTCTATGCCCTTCCGTGCCACATCGTGGAGGATTCCTCTGTCTTCGAGGCCTTCCTTCACGTTGTGGTTCCAATAACTCTTCTTGCGCTGATGGTGGAGGTGACTGGTATGTATATGAGGCACTACCACTGTAGTTTCCGTAATCAGGAAACGGTATAGGGGACACATTGAACTGCTGTTGTGTATCCATATACGGATATCTGTATCCATCCCATCCACTCATTCCTAGACTTAACCCAAGTTCAGGCGTATAAGGTGTCCCGTACTGCGAAATGTTAGGTGATGGTTGGTCATCGTGTTGGTGTGGAGGCACTGCCTCATCGAAATGTGTCCTAGACGGACCTGCCTCATCACAATGTGTCCTAGACGGACCTGCATCATCACGACGTGATCCAGAAGGATTACGTCTGCGACGTTGGCTACGTACAGTGGTATGTGCCTCCTCACTCTGATACGAACAATCGAGGACGGATTGAGCGATTGAATATACGCCGTCGGCATAGTCTTTGGTCGAATCTACAAATTGCATATACGATTCAAGGTTGGTGGAGCCGCTTTGTGCATCACAACTTAACGAAAGTTGATGCATGTGATCCTCCTGCAATAATAATAAATAACATTAGCAACATAAAATTATGCTTTATTAATATCAAATAACAATAAATAAAAAAATTATTTACCACAGTTAGCCAAGCATCAACTTCGGTTGGCCGATACCCAATTTCAATATGCCGACTCGGTGGTGTAATTAATTGTCTGGTGTGGGATGCGTACCACCTATCGTACCCTGGCACTGTCGTTCGGTTGGGATTAGTTATTATTGGTGCTTGAAAACTTTGACCACGCCTACTAAACCATGATTCTACTCGATTTGCATGATGAGCTTCCCAGTCGTACCCAGCTTTACCTTTTCTAGTAGTTGCATGGAACACTTTATGGACATTGTGTCTCGCTGTATGTGTCCAAGAATTACGACGAGTCCATCTATACAATATATTCAAAAATAATATGTGTTACGACATGTCCAACTGCACAACATATTCAACACTTAATGAACATTATTATTACCTGGCACCATATGGAGCTCGGGGTAATTGGAGACCATAGTTTAGGGTAATTGGGCCGACCAATTCAGGCGGTACTGGCTGTGTCAATGGCCGCAAACTCGACATGCGGATCCATGCCCATATCTAATAAAAAATTATTAGAATATACTACCATAAATTGAATATAACAAAGCAAACACTATAACAATAAATTTAATTTACCTGTAATAATTGCAGTGCTCCACCAATGTCTCCAACTTTAGCATCGTCATCTCTTTTGCCCGCACTATCGCAAAGCTCGCGATATAAATGAGCTAATACCGTGCTCCCCCAACTATACTGGACTACTTCAGTCACTTCGGCCAAGTAACGCAAATATAACAATGAAACTAAAGTGCCGCTTGTAGAAGGACATAAAACACCACCGATTAGTAATAACGCAGCACATCGTGCGACTCGATACACTTCGAAGGGTACAGTGTCGTTTGTCACATTTGCATTATTAATATAATTTCTTAATGCACTTAACTTCAAACGAGAGCCTTTCAATTCAGTTTGTCCAGGATTAAATCCGAGGAGCTCTTCACAGTATGCTCGCCACCCACCCTCTGTGTCAGGACACTCGTCTACTCCTATTATTGGGCGTCCATCGATCGGTAATTCCCATATAACTGCTACATCTTCCAACGTAACAGTAGCCTCCCCTACCCTTAAATGAAAAGTATGTGTCTCCGGACGCCACCTTTCTATCAAAGCAGTTATTAAATGATTATCTAAATCAGCAAATCCACATCGGTAGACACCGTAAAATCCCATCATGTCTAACACTTCAATTACTCTATCATGCAAATGCACACCGTCTCGACCAAATATTCCATGAGCCCAATGTCTAGCTCTAACAATTTGGTCAGGGTCTATTCTACCATCGAATAATCGTTCCGATATGTGGTCTTGTTGCTCATATAAAATGCTAGTATTTTCCGGTCCGTAATAGAATTTCATGTTGTTCAAATCCATTCTACAAAATGAAACAAAAAAAGATTTAGTTAAACTTAATGTTTTTCCAAAAAGTTTTTTTCCCCCATTTTCTCAACCATTTCTCAAACAACAACATTTTTAACAACTACTAATAAATAAATATCATTGTCATTAAAAGTCGAAAAAATATAAAAAATTATGAATAAATATATAAATATAGAAATAATATCAATAAATAATAGAATTTCATATTGTTTAAATCCATTCTACAAAAAAAAGGCTTCATTAAGCTAAATATTTTTCGAAAAAGTATTTTTTTTCCTCGTTTCTCCACCATTTCTCAAACAACAATATTTTTAACAACTACAACATACAACACAACATATATAATAAAAAAAAAGTCAAAAAAACTATTAATAATTTAACAACTCCTAACACATATCATTATCATTCTACAATATAAAAACAACCAAAATCGAAATAATTAAAAAAAAAGTCTTCTATTATAAATACTAAAACATAATTAACATTTGAAATTTTTTTCAACTGAAAAATCTAAAATAATTTAACAACTACTAGCACATATCATTATCATTCTACAATATAAAAATAACAAAAAATGAAATAATTAAAAAAAAAAAGGTCACCGATTATAAATACTAAAACATAATTAACATTTGCAAATTTTGTCAACTAAAATAACTATAATAATTTAACAACTACTAACACATATCATTATCATTATACATTACAAAATTAACAAAAAATCGAAATAATTAAAAAAAAGTCATCTATTATAATATTTGCAAATTTTTTCAATAGAAAAACATTAACAAAATATACAAACAACATATATCATTAAAAAAATTTAACATACAACATATATAACCAAAAAAAATATTCTAAAAAATTATATCAAAAATATTAAACGATACCAACCTTATCAAAATCTTCAAATACGTACACTGAAAAAATAAACACAAATAACAAAAATATCATTACCATTGTCATTCAACTCAAAAAATTAACAAAATAACATAAAATCAAATTACAAACTATCATTGCAATTATCACATTAAAACACATAAAAAAAAATCAAAAAACGAAACAATTAAAAAAAAAAAAACATCTCCAAAACATATAAATTACATGCAACAACATATAAATTTCAAAAACACTCCAAACATTATATCATTAAAAAAATTTAACTTAACATACAACATATATAACCAAAAAAAATTCTAAAAAACTATATCAAAATATTAAACGATACTAACCTTATTAAAATCTTCAAATACGTACACTGAAAAAATAAACACAAATAACAAAAATATCATTACCATTATCATATTACAACATAAAAATAAAATCAATTAACGAATTAATTAAAAAACAAACAGAAATAATTACAAAAAAAAATTCAAATAATTACGAAATATTAAACGATACTAACCTTATTTAAATCTTCAAATACGGACTCTTAAAAAATAAACACAATTATTATGATTCTTAAATCTTTTAACGTGAAGAAGAGAAGAAGAGGGGAAGCAGAGAAATTTTTTTCAGTTGTAAAACGCCTGTGAAATTTTTTTAAACTGAGCTGACATTTAAAGAGCGAAAAAAAAAAAAAAATAACCCCGGTCAAACGACGTGACCGGGGACAGAAAAGGCTGCAAAAATTCACGTGCCATTAATTACCGTGGGCTGAAAAATTTTTTTGCGGGTACTGTTCACGCCTGCTCATGAACTGTGCGCTCGGTACTGTTCACAGTACCCCCGAATCCACTGTTTCATGAGCAGTGTTGGCGTGAACAGTGTCGGCGTGAACAGTACACCGAAATTTTTTTTTTCAGAAAATATATTTTTTTCGGATAAAAAAATCTACATTATTTTAATGAAAAAAAAATTTTTAACGGGAGTCGACATCGTGGATGTCGACTCCCACTTAATTTTAAATTTTTTTTTTTAATCTCAGAAAATATTTTTTTAATATGAGTCTACATCGGGAATGTCGACTCGTCAGAGAGTCGACAATCCGGGTGTAAACTCATGCTACTTTTTTAATAACTTTTATTTGGGTGTTAAAATATTAAACAAAACACCATTTTGAGTTAATATTGAAAAAAATCCTAAGAAACGGTATGTTGGATGATTTGTTATTCATCTCCCCTTTTATCACTTTTGCAGAGTGAAGATGGGGCAGGGTCAAACTCAGTCAACCAGTGATGCAACCTCGCGAGTCCTTCATGAAAATTGAATATCATTGGTTTAAGGTAGTTAAATATTTGAAAGAAATTTTTAATGTTACTAATTGTTCATATATGCATGTGTCCTTTATAGTTTTAGACTTACTTAATAGGGTCGTTAAAGTGATGATAGTTTTACTAATAACAATAACTAGTAAGATTGACACATTCGATGTGTGTGCATCTTCTTATTATAAAAGTGCGAATAACTCATCAGTATTTTACATTTCTTTCTTTTTTTATGAGGACTAAAATAACCTTATATAAGTGATATTGAATAATATTTCTTCATGGTCTTTTAGTAATTTAAAAGGAATCGTTTACTTCCATGGGTTGGGCAACTAAGGTTTAGGTTGTGGCTGGTTAAAAACTTGACTTGTGACAAGTTAATTTGTACTCTCTTGTGTTTACTTTGTCAAGTGTCATTTAGTTGGTTTATTAGACTTCAAATTGAACACCAAATGAAATAAATTCCATAACTATGAATAAAGAGTTGAACTTTTAACTGTATTCTATAGTATTAAATTTTTGTCATGCAAATAATAATAATAATACTAACAACAACAACAACAACAACAACAACAATAATAATAATAATAATAATAATAATAATAAATTAAATGTTTACTATAAAAGTGTGAATAACTCATCAGTGTTTTACGATTCTTCCTTTTTTTGGGAGTACTAAAATAACCTTATATAATTTGAGTTGGACTTTTAATTGTATTCTACAATATTAAATTTTTGTCATGCAAATAAAATAATAAGAATAATCAATAAATAAATCTTATTATAAAAGTGCGCATAACCCATCAGTGTTTTATGTTTCTTTCTTTTTTTTTTGTGAGAATTAAAATAACCTTATATAAGTGATAGTAAATAATATTTCTTCATGGTCTTTTAGTAAACAGTAATTTAAAATTTAAGAGTTAGGCTTCAAATTGGACACTAGATAAAATAAATTCCATAACTATGAATAAAAAGTGGGACTTTTAATTGTATTCTATAGTATTAAATTTTTGCCATGCAATAAATAAATAAATAAATAATAGATGGCGACTGATCCTATTCAATCGTTCATTGTAGATACAATTTATTAAATATAATATTTTTTAATAACACTCTTGGTTATCAATTATAAAGTAATTTCCTTGTTCTAATATCTTTAAATTTTTTAGACTAATTTATTGTATCTTTCTTTTTTTTTTTTGGTGAGGAATTTATTGTATCTTTCTTATTGTGATTAGGGGAATAATTCATGAAAAAGAAGAAATACAAAGTTCGTAGACAATATAAAATTAAAAAAAAAAGTACAAAATGCAACTAAACTTATTGAAGATTATGTTACCATTTATCAAAAAATTATTCCATCAAGATGCAAGTAAGTAACTGAAATAAATAATTAATATGTATGAATGTAAACATAAGATGACTTATAAGTAGGAAATTATAATTATTTTTAACTAATTACTTTGAATTGGAAAAATAACATAGAAAACTATATCATATTTTAGTAAATAAATGATAATATAGAAATAGAAAGCTTAAAAACTATGTAAATGACAAAATAAATATAAAAACTATAAGTGGAGAAATTATGTTGCACAAATTTCACAGTGAATGAGGAATCAATTAAGAAAAGGAAAAAAAAAAACAAGTCTTATTAAAACAATTACACCTACCACAAAGAGAAGTAAAAATAATAAAACCGAACTAAGGTTAAGAGTATGATAAAGCCTTAAATAAAAAGAAAATTAACATGTTCTAGCAAAGGAAAATATTAATAAAATATGCTGCGAAAAAAATCTCACAATTTTTACATTAATTTTATAAAAAATGTGTAGAACATTTTCCATTTATTGCATGAAATACTTATTAAAAAAATTGCATGGATAAACACAAATTCAACAAACTAATATGAATGTTACACAAGTACAAATTTGAACGAATAGGTAATCATAAAAAAATAAATATAATAATTTACAAATGCTAATATGCTTTTTTGTTCTAATATGCATAGTGATTTGGTGTCGGAGTAGTTATATGAGACAATGGAGAGGAGAAGACAATAAAGGCAAAGGTGGAGGTGGTTGTGGAGATTATTGTTAAACGTAGTAGCTATAATATGAGAGGTGGGCTTAATAACAATGGTGCAAGAGAGGATAATAGTAATGAAGATCGGGATGAAAATAATGATGTAGAAATAAATGAAAATAATGAAATACCTATAAAATAACATAGGCGTAATAATGGTAGTGGATATGGTGGAATAATATAATTAATATAGGTTTTGACGTTACTATATTAAAATCAATGGTCGTGATGCTATGATGGAAAATAGTGGTATAAAAAAGTGGAACCATTAACCTTCTATCATTAGATAGGATCCTTTATTCCAAAATGGTGTTTCATCTCCTATTCCATAATTCACATTCATGTCATATCTATAAAGTTACTTCCTTAATGAAATCTTTACACTTGGTGCATATCTATAGATTGGAATAGGAGATAAAACATGGTTTAGAATAGAGGATCTCGTGTGTTCTACGATATGCTCAATGTTATTTAATTTACTATAAACTAAAAGTTTCACAAATATAGTGAGTAAGAATAATAGTTAACCTATTCTATATATAATTGTTACTTAACGAATAAAACAACGACATGTAGTACAATTCAAAATTAATTCAATCAAATTTTATTACAAGAAAGCATATAGGTGAACGGACTGTAGACAAACGATATAAACACTTATGGTTATACAATATCATTTTTTTTTGAACTAAGTTATTCAAATCATATTAATATATGTACACATGTAAGAAAGAATTTAAAAAATTATATTAACATATTTAATTTCAATATGTTTGATCTTATTTGCAAAATACACATACAAAAAGTTTAATTAGTATATATATACATATATATATATATATATATTTGATAGAGATTTAAAAGATATTTTTAAAAAATACTTATAATCAATAGTGAAGGAAAGATCTACTAAAAATATTTTAACAAAGAAAAGTGATAAACAGATGTTAAATAATTGTATATGTTAATAGTAATATATGTTTGATATTATAAAAACTTTCAATTACAATATTATAATTAAACTTTCGATAGATTAATAAAAGCAACTTGCTCATAGAAAAAAAAGGCTACTAGCAAGAAAAAATTATAAAGAATAGAAATAATCTTAAAAATTATTTGTGTAATATATCTAATAATAATAGAATAAAGTGAAAATTTTCATTAGTTTTTATTCATTCATTATATTCCGTTAAAACATTAAAATATTCTCAATGCATTCATGTTGTATCGTAATTAACATTTAAAAAAAAAAAAGATAGAGATCAATAATCATGCACAAAGCACGCGTTCCTTACTAGTAAAAAAAATGATTTAATGACATATTTAATTTTTAGTAGCATCATATCATTAAAATATTTTAAACTATTTTTAATAGATTTAATTATAAAATTAATGATAAGCAAAAATAAAATAATTTGTAATAAAAAATTAAGAAAACAATTATAAATAAAGTTAAAAAAAATGATATTGAAGAGTATTGAGGGGTGAAAGAGGATAGAAAGGAGAAAGAGAGGGGAAGAAAAAGGAGAGAAATAAAAAGAATGTCAAAGAAAAGAAAGAGGAAAGAGAAAACAAAAAAAGGAAAAAGGAAAAGAAATTTACGGACCAAAAATTCGTCGAACCAAAGACAGTTATTAAAGGGGCTCCCCTTTAGATAATAGTATAGATAAGAGTTAAAATCTTGATTAAGTTAGCCAACTAAGATATCTAGCATTTGTGAACATCAATAAATTGTTAGGATTTTGATTACTTGTTCCTTGATAAGATTTGCATGAAAGGAGAAAAAAACAATTTGTTGGGAGATTTGTTAATCACTTCTCTTTTTTCCATTTTTGCAGAGAATCTATAGCTGAAGATTGAAATGATTATTATTGTGGTTGGTGATAAAATTTGAGATTAATTTATGATTCGAGTGATGCCTTGTAGTACAATAAGTGTTTTCGTTTTTGTTTTTGGACTTTAATATGTCAAATGAGGCAATATAATTTTTAAGATTGTTCATACTGTGAATCTTGGATTTAAATTTTAGATTTGCTTGAAATATGAAATAAATGTTTTTTTTAAGTATTCTTGATGCGTTCTAATTTTGCGTTTTTATGTCGCCAACTTCTATAGGGTTTAGCGGCATTTGTTGATGTGGTATGAGCTTTTCTATATATATATATATATATATATATATATGTATATATATATATATATATATATAGAGAGAGAGAGAGAGAGAGAGAGAGATTCATTTTACCCACACATGCACATTATTAGAATGCAAACTCCTGACGATAATTTTCCACACTTCTAAAGGTGGAGCACATGTCTATTTAACCAAAGGCTCACAGACTGAACATGTTATATTCTAAGTTTGAAGTTGCGTCAACGACATTTTTCAAATATAGAAATATTTAGAAATGTTTTTCAACAATTAGTAATTGATAAATTTCTACTCACTATCATAGGTTTTCATGAAATTTGATTATTGCCTCACTATTTTAGGCTGCATTTATATGATCATTAATCTTGTTTGACAACTTTTGCTCCTATGTCAATTCAATGTTGAGCTATGTGTGTGCGTGTGTGTGTATATATATATATATACATATACCACACACTTACATTGCCAGAATTCAAACCCCCTAAAAATATTCTCCATGCCTTTAAAAACGGAGTACATGTCCATGATGATGGATTTTTTTTTTCCTTTTTTCCCATAAATTAAGTTTATGTCTAAAAAGTTGCCAAGACCGTCTCAATGTTCTTGATAAGCCTAAAGCGAACTCAAAATCGGGCTTTTAATTTACTAGTAACTTAAAAACATATTATTCACTGCTAATAAAAAATATAAATATGATAATTAAAAAAACTGATTGATATTCGACCTACAATAAAAAAAAAAAAGAAAGAATACAAAATTAAGAACACATGTATGAATGTAACAATTTCATAAACATAAAAGGTACAAGATTAAATAAAAATCATATTTTAAATTTATTCGTCACTTGTATTTCTAGTTACATTTAAAGAAAAATATGAAAATTGAATGTGAAAGGTGCAAGAGAAATAATTTAATTGAACAAAGAGGACTAATAATGAAAATTTGTAAAGGAGTGAATGATGTACAATAAAGTATGCCCAATGAGGCTTTTTACTTTGTAATCTTTAAAGCTCTTTAATAAATGGGGAGGGGGCCCACTTACAACCCCACGGCGGACACGTGCCGCTTCCTTTTAAAAAAATAAAAAAGTATGCCCAGTGAGATAAATTTTAAAATATTGGTTGGACTTGTATGAATATCCCTATATGGGCTATCCTTTTCAAAAAATTGCTCTATAAAATATCTGTTGTTCGTGTTTAAGTAAATATCAGTCGGAACGTTGATTTGGTCAAATGAATTTTCTAACAATAATTGGGCATGAACTAATATATATATTTTCAAATGGCCTCATTGAATTTGCATTAAGAAAATAATACATGATTTTTTCATGTATGAGGCCTAAATTGTAATGTGTCTCAATAATTATGATTTTTTCACATTATATTCCATAAAGCACAATTTTCTTATATTATGTCCCGCAAGTCAATTTTTGCCAAGCCTTTAACGAAAACACAAAGTGACCTTCAATATAAATTGTTGTCAAGATTTCTATGATGGAATTTTATTCATCACAAGTAGTAGTTGAACTCAACTCACATGATTTTAAGTTGGATTGGATCTAACATATTTTAAAGTGGGTTGGATTGGGTTGGGCTCATGTAGTTGGTGTTGATATTGGGTTTTAGTTGGATTGATGAAGAGTTAGTAATGGATTCATGTTAGATCCTAAATAAGTTACTCCATAAACAAAAAAAATATGTATTTTGTTATTTGATTGTAATTCATTTTAGTATTCTAGAATCATTTAAAGCGTATAGGAATTGATAATTTCAATGTATCTTTTTTTAGTTTTGATTCAACATACAAGAATAACGCATTGAATCCATTAGGAATAATTTCAAACCCATATACAACCCATCTTTAATACATTTACAATGCACATCCAACCCATTTTCAACCCAACACAGCTTGAACCCAGTTTTTTAAATCCATCTCTAATCCAATCCAAACCCAACCTAACCCGTCCAATTACCACCCTTAATCACTAATATTCACTACAAATGCCCAAATATCCAAGACATTAGCCACAAATATTTCATTTATCCTCTTAATTTATGGGTGAGTAGGCCAAAGGTGGGCTGGCCCACTATAGTTGGGCCAAAGTTGGTTCTAAATTAATTCTTAAAATAGGTTTAGGTAGGGCTGTCAATGGATCGGATCTGGAGCAAATCAGTGCAATCCGGATCCGAATCCGACCCGAAATGCTATAGGATCTTTAGTCTTTATTCCGAATCCGAATCCGGAATAAATCCGAGATCCGATAAAAAAATCCGATCCGATCCGATATGACAAAAAAATTTTATGCTTGAACCAAAAAATAAATAATAAAAAATTCTTTAATATATAAATATATAAACGTGTAAAAATATATTATATATATAAGAGATCTTTAATAATTATGCACCATATTTAATTTTTCATTTAATGACAATATATATTTAGAATTATATATAAATACGTTTATGTATAATATATTTAGTAAAGATCTCTAATAACTATAGAGATTATTAGTTGTTCATTTAATGATAGTATATAATAGATATCTCTAATAACATATCCTATATGTGTATATATATGGTGTATGTAATAGAGATCTTTAATATATAGACTAATTAATTAGTATTCTATAAAAAAAACGCCTCTTTATGTTAAAAATAAAATTAAATAATGTAGAAAAATATTTTAGAATATGTATGAAAACTATATAATGTTTTGTTAAAAAAAAGTACCTTAAAAATTAATAAATAATATATTATTAATTACAATGACATATACATTACATTGAAGTATCTTTATTACTATTGTATTATATATAATGTATAAATTTAATAAAATATAATATAAAATTCGGATTCGGATCTTTAACGGATCGGACTTATTGAATCCAAATCCAACCCATTTATTTCGGATTACGGATATTTGCTATCGGATCTGACCCATCGAATATTTTAATCGGTCGAATATACTAAAATTCGGATCGGACTCGGATCGGATTCGGATTAAAATCCGCTCCATTGACAGCCCTAGGTTTAGGTTTCATTACATTAAACCCATTGTGTGTGTGTGTGTGTGTGTGTGTGTGTTTGGCTGTTTATTTTCCTGTTAATGTGTGAATGCCCGAGAGGCATTTGTTTGATTATTATTCTTTTTTTCCTGTCTAGTTTGGATATTTGGTTTAATATTGCTTGTATTTCGTCTGAGTCTCTGAGTTTTGATCTGGGTTTTTGTAATTTTTTAGTAATTTCTTGTTTGTAGTCCTGATGGGTTAATGTCAAATGTTTGTGATCGAAGTAGTTTAGAAGTTTATTGTTAAAGTATAACTAATTAATTGGATGCTTCATGTCTCATAAGAATGGTCCACAACTTGAACAATTTCAGAAGCAAGTCATGATTGCACAAGTGTGTGCAGATTCCACCTTTTTACTGTGTGTGAGGTTTTGAACGTGAAAACAATCACAATAGTAAGAAGTTATGGCTCTGTTTATGAAAATAATTGACCAATCTTTTAGTAGCTTTATTCATGAGTGCACAACAGTTTGTGACAGGCTTTGAATTTCATGAAAATTGGAAAGCACTGGTTAAGAGAGATGGATATTTGATAGCAATTTTCATACATATGCATGTGTACTTTGCAGTTTCAGACTATTTTGTCGACAATAAAATTAGTCTTGGATCCACTAACTGAAATAATTGGAACATCAATAAATGGTCTAAATTTTTATTTTTTGTTCTCTGATACGATCTGCAAAATATTCTGAAGTTTGATTTATTTATGCCTTTTTGTTAAGTGATTTGCTACGCATTTTCTTTCCACCACCTTTGCAGAGAATCTAGTAGAAGGTTCCCAAACGGCCAGTATTGGGGTTGGTGATGCAATTTGAGGTGACATACAATTCGAGTCATTTTCGTATTGCGATTAGAGTTGGCTTTCTTATTCTAAGACTTTAGTCGGTCGTATAAGACATCATAATAGTTAAGATTGACCAACATGGGTTGGCTCAAGTGGAAGAGGCTTGAATTCACTTAATCAGAGGTCTCGAGTTCGAGCCATGAGAATGTAAAGAACCCTGTTGGGAGAGCTCCCCCCCCCCCAAATGGGGCTCGACAGCAGCTCGACTCCGGATTAGTCGGGGCCCAAAGTGGCCTATGGATACCGGGGGGTCCTAAACCAAAAAAATAATAGTTAAGATTATGAATCTTGGATTTTGAATTTTTCGATTTCAAAATTCTAAGATGAATGTTTTAAGGATTATTGATATGTTCTAATTTTGTGGTTTATGTCTTCGAGTCCTATAAGGCTTAGGGGCATTGTGTGCCGGTGTTATGTGCATGGAGTTGGAAAGCGATGATCTGTTTTTATAAAATTTGACGATTGTCTCACTATTTTTATGATGGTTTATCTTGTCTAACAATGTTTGCTGCTGAATTAATCCTATATTGAGCTATATATATAGTCCCGATTGATGCTGGTTGGTTATATATGTCTATATTAATTCAAAACTTTTGCTCTGTGTGTGTGTGTGTGTGTGTGCGCGCGCGTGGGTTGTGGTGGTGGTTTATGGACAAATTGACATCTTTATTTTCCCCTGTTTCTCATTTTTTTAAGATTTTTAGTTTTAATTTTTACCTCCTGTACTAAATAAATTTTTTGGATTCTAATAGCCCGTTTTCTGGTTGCCAAAAAAACCCATCTTCTTAAAACATTTATAAAGCTTATCATATAATCTTTATGTTTTTCTTTTACTTTACTTAATATTTATTACAAATAATCTTTTTTTCTTGATTTCTTTTACTTCTTTTTCCCTATCCATCCAATTTTTGTCTTAGAAAGGGTTTGGCTAAGCTTATTTCAAAGAGTTTATAATATGTTTTTGGAACTCAAAAGCTCCTACATCTTATTTTTAAAATAAGTTCCTAAGTATTTGGATAAAATAAGACCATGTAGTTTATAAAATATTTTTGGAGCTTATAACTTGTAATGTTGTTTGGTAAAATTTAGAGCTCATATGTTTTTTTAAGTGTAATTATGAATAAAAAAAATTAAATTAAATTAATTTGATGTAAATAAATATTTTTTGGGATAGTAGGAATATATTAGAAAAAATAAATATATTTATATTATTTTATCTTTTAGCATTAGACAACTCAGAAGCTATTTGAAAAAATAGTTAGGGGAGCTTATAAGCTTAGAGAGCTTATGTTTGAAGTTCATAAAAATGTACTAAATACTTTTATACAACTCATAAGCTCAGTCAAACACTCTCTTAGTAATTAATTAATATGATCATATTTTAGTCGATATATTTTTAATAATTTCTATATTTTCTTTCTTTTTTTTTCTTTATCGCCACTTGATTCTTTGATTTCTTGTTTGATTTGTTATTTTTTATTCTCTTTTTCAATATAATTTTTGTGCTTTTTATTGATCCGAGGGGCTTTTTTGTCGGATTTCAAGTATTCTATTTTTTGTATGTTCACTTAGACATATATATATATATATATATATATATATATATATATTAATTTGGTCATCTTGGAATGTATTTGTTTTCTTCGACCAATGTTAATTTAGTTTAGGAGATAACATATGTCAATAATGAATACAACTATCAAGTCCTTAGATGTATGATTGTGTTTGCATAAATTTTCAATACTTACGTCGATATGGTTATTCAAGGTTTGAGGCCATTGAGTTCAATAAGAAATAATGAATTTGAAGTGAGCTTCGTGTTTGGTGCGGGTGTACCAGTGTGCAAAAACACACAAGTTGCATGGATCGGCCGATAAGAGGGGCATGGATCGCCAACAGCGTACCCTTCTCAATTGGTTGTTTCTCGTTATCAAGGATGATCAAGTGCTTCACTCCTGAGGATGATGAATTATCTTTAAAGTACACCATAGCTTAACCTATCAAAATGTAAACAAGAACGCAAGCAAATGAATTAGTTAACTTGAGGGTGATAAATAAATAAAATAAAAAAAAGAGAAGGGATCCAAGCTCCCGATGACAATTACTGTCAATCTTGTGAAGATAACTGCTTGAATAAACATGTTGCATGAAAAGGAGATATCAAAAAAGGGTACCGTTGTCGACAATTTGACAAGCAAGGGGTACATAAAATTAAGTGTGTAAAGATTCTTGAAAATTTAGTGAATAAACTACCACTAAGTTGAGAATACGACAACACAATAAACACAAGACCACCACTATTTTCATAATTATTAAAAGAAAATCGGTGCGCATTTCAAATTCGTTGGCAAAGAAATCATCCGTGGCCTCTGTCTCTAGTAAGCCAATTTTGAACAAGGGAATAGAGGGTTGATGTGGTACTTTTAAGTCCATAAGCAAGACAAGGTTTGGTGAATCAAATTTCATAACCAAATTTGTTTTTGCCTTTTGAGCTATAATTAAAAAAAAATCAGATATAATCACTGCACCAGGTTTTAGCTTCTCGGTAGGCTTGGATTGCTAAAGCTTAGTGACTCAATGACTTTTAACCAATGTTGCTGTGAAAAAAGAAAAAAATTGAGTCAAACAAAAGGATTGGACGAACCACTTCTATCAAATTCACAAACAACTTAGGTGCACAATTCGGTAGAAAGATGCACTACAAGTTGGTGGGTTGGCTCATACCAAATCACCAAATACCAACCCAAAAAAAAGCTTAAGCCTGTTCACTTCCTTATGCCCCGCAAAATTTTGTGCAAAAAAAAAAGAAAAAAACAAAAACAACAACGATGGTGAAGAGGAGAGAGACTTTGTTGTTGAAGCAAGGAATGATGTCTTGTTCTTCTAAGTATGTGAAACAAGGAAGAAGACCTTTGTATTTATAGAGTCGATTGATTGGTTGGGAAGGAAAATTTTCATGCTTACAAACTCGGACAGAAGTGATAATGAAAAGCAACAAAAAGGTTCAAGCAATAATATTTTACCAAATCGCCACTGGGCTCAGAACCGAGTGGTGGGGGTTCGAAAGTGGTATCAGGAATGTCCTGAATTCGAACCCTCTTGTCCTCTGCCCCTTCCCCTTTGAGTGAGTGTGTGCGTGTGTATGGGGGTGTTTTTCAGTTGACATCTATAGGGTGTCCCGAGATGATTATGTCAAAAAAAAAAAATATATTTTACCAAATCGAAAGGAAATATGTTTGCTCAACTTAGGAAGGTAAGTAGAAGCTCCAAATTTGTGCAAGAAAATTGTGATCCTGTGGCCCAAGTAAATTAGGCTGCCAAAGAAAAAGGGGGGATGGAGGAAAATTGAGGCACCACATGATTGCTGTCCAGGAAACATATTTGCCGAATTTGGAAAAGAAAGAAGGAAAATATTTGCTGCAAAAGAAATCACCCATAATCTCCCTTCAGTAGGCAGATTTCAAAAAAAAGAAACATGGGCTAGATTCTAGTGCCAATTTGATCAGTTTGTTGCCAAAGTTAGGGAAAGATGGGTTTCAAATAAAATTGCCTTGTGTGCCGTGGACGAAAAATGGAACAAGAAGGAAAGGGAGTCACTGCTACGTGCTGTAATTGTTCAGAATTTGATTGCAATGGAGGCAATTGGGCCTATTAAATGGGCCAAATTGAAAAAAAAATTTGAAATTTGATTGGGCCATAAGTCATAGGCCAAATTAAAAAAAAAAGTTGAAATCGGTTGGCTATGCAGTGTTGGTCCGAATTGACTCATGATGTAAAGTTAAATTCAATTAGGCTTAATTAAGTTGAGGATGAAATAAAATGAAGCGGGTTATGAAAATTCAAAGTTAACCCATATTCATTAATGCAAATTTCAAACTCTGCCCATCTCAAGCCCATTTAAAAAAATGTCGAGACTCATTCACTCCAAACATACTTGATGCAATGTCCATGAACAAGCCTCGAGGGGGCATTTATAGACAAATTAAATTTATGGTCAATTAAATGCCAACATGTGGCAAATGATATATTAAATATCAATATTATGTTTTCTATTTTTATTTGTGGAATTTAATTAAAACTAATTCCTAAATAAAATAGTTAATTAATTGATATGTTAATATATGTTTTTTCTTGGCCGATCAAAAGGTACCAAGTGTCAAATTCAACTATTTTGGCAATAAATATAATATATCGCAAACATATATGCTAGATATTGCTATTTTGGCAATAAAAAATAATATTTTGCAAACATATATACTAGATATTATTATTTTGGCAAGTAAAAATAATATTTTGCAAATATATAAGCTAGATATTATCATATTTTGGCAATTAAAATCACATTTTTTGATTAAGGAAATGAATTGCTAGCAAATTTGAGCCGGCTAACCAAATTGCGCCATCTCGTCAAGTAAACATGGCAAGAGACTCTCCTCTACACCTATAAATAGGGGTCTTCTTTACAAGCCAAAAAACACAGAAACACAGGAAATAGATATCGAAGCATAAGAAGTCTTCAAAGCAAGAGAAGCGAAAGAAATCCCGCAATTCTCTTAAGAAGATTCGAAGTGATCAAGTAGAAGTTCCCGGCGTTCTTCACGAAGATCATCAAATCTAGGCGTTTGATCCGCAATCAAGGTGCAAAACCAACGAATCAACATTTTTTCAAGTCAAATACACAACAATCAAGGCTAAGTTCCTGGCGTTATTAACCAAGATTAACCAAATCAAGGCGTTAGATCTACAGACGAGGTGCTAAGCCAGCAAATCGGCGTTCTTTCCGAATATACATCAAGTCAAGTCAATGGTGTTTGCGGCATTCTGCACGGCGTTCATCGAAAATCTCGGTGTTTGATTCGTAATCCAGCTGCAAAGCCTACGAATCACGTTATTAAAGGCCAAATCAAGCTCCAAGAAGATCAAACCACCAAATCTGCTCCAGAAGTGTTTGAATTTTCAAGTTTCAAATTCATGAAGGAATAATCAGATGATCAAGTTTAGAAATCGTATCCACTTTATTTCAATAATTTCAATAAATTTAATTCGTACATTTTTCTTGTCTTTTAATTCAATAGACTCGAAATTTGCGATACAATATCCTAACTCAAGCCTTGGAGCACTAGCTAGAAACTTGGAGAGCACTCGGAGAAAAAAAAAACATTTAACTAAATTTAATCAAGCAATATTTTGATTTCAAAACTTGGATATTTTGTCCATCTACATATTTTATTCGAGTGTGGGGGCTGACATTGGTCTAAGTATAACCCAATTACTATTCGTGAATTGCTGTCAAATTGAGTTTTTCGCATCATTTTATAACAAGACAAATAGATCAAAAAAATGTTTGGTTAATTTCAGCCTTATTAATTATTTGAAAGTTCACAATATTTTCTGCTCGATTGCTCAAACTTTGTAACTCATTAATTGGAATTGTTTTGAGATATGATTATGAAATCAAAATGTGTTCTAAACGATGGGCTTTGTCATTGTGGCAGACAGGGAAATATGCTTGACAAACAGCCTACCTCAAGTCGGTAACTGTGTCTCAACAAGTCTTCCAAGTTCCATCTCCCTACTCTCTCTCCCTCTTCCTCTTTCAGTCTCTCTCAGACACGCACAAATAGAGCCTCTCAGAAAAAAAAAATTAAAAAATTAAAAAAAACAAAGGGTTTCTCAAAATGAATGTAAACATAACGTTGGCTTTTGTAGCAGACAAGGAATTAAAAAGAAAAAGCCAATAAAGATGGTTTTGTGGCAGACAAAGAAATATTGGCCTAAGCAATAATTGATCAAAGGTACCCCACCAATTACCTTTCCCCACAATGCAATGCTTTTCTTTTTGTGTTGTTTTGTTTTGTTTTTATTTATTTTTTAATCTTTAAAAGTCTGCCTCAAGTCAATAACAGTAGCTAAAAGCAAGTCTTCAATCTCTCTCTCAATCCTCGTCTTCTCTCTCGTTCACACACACAGCCTCTCAGATAAAAAACAATACCTCAGCAAACGAATGAACGAATCCATTGTTGGATTTGTGGTTGGTCCCACCATTAAAGTTGTGCTTCAAATTTCATCATTTATAATTTACTAACAATATTATAGATATATTCTTATAATTTACTAATTTAGAGAGCGCCGTCCATTATTGTGTGTCTATTTTCAAAAAAAATATTATAGATCGAACTTTATATAATTCGAAAACTTACAATAAACACCATTCAAATTTTAAAATTTTACAATAAATAAAGATATTTCGGTTCTCGAAAATAATTGAGAAATTGATCGAGGGCATTTTCCACAATTTACTAACAGTAGGGTGTTTCTTTGTAAATATTGATATATATTAAGGGAGTATTGATAATTTTCGAAATAAGGAGGAATTATTTGTAATTTTACCTAAATTTATGAGAGTTGTGGATAACTATCCATTACTATTATTAGAATGGTATGTATAGTTTTATTCTTTATTTTAATTCTTTTGATATAATCGGATTTTTTTTTTTTTTTTTGAAATAACTCTTTTGAAAATTTGTCCTTAGTGTGAATTATACGATGCCATTAGGCATTTCATGAATTTTTCCCATTCCTAAATCATTCTTTCCTAAATCATGGACAACTGGATATGACAGTGACCAATCTCATTATTCAGTTTTCATTTTAATTTCGTTCTTTCTATATCTTTTTGAATATTGGAATTTGCAATATTTTAAAAAAGAATGCAATATTTTAAAAAAGAATTATGACAAAAAAAAATACATACAGTAAACTTCATACGAAATTCTTGTAAATTATTATATTTTCTTATTAGCATCGTGCATAGCACGGTTTTTAGGCTAACATTTTTATAAAAGAGAAATTTTTATCCGTATCAGGTTTGACCATATCGAGACTAATTACGTGGTAAGTATTTTATACTTGTAAAGTGATTGTATATATTTAAAAAAGAGTGATCAATTACACAACAAATATATTAATATTTGTTATATAATTAATTTAATATGATCAAATTGAATTTGTGTAAGAATTTTCCTTTATAAAAAGTCTAGTCGAAATGAATATACACATAATCTAAAGCTGGCAGAAAAGGAAATTTCATGAATGGAGCATTGCTTTAAGCAATAATTGATCGAACATACCCCACAAAACCTGATACCAATTTGTCAATATTTGGATTTAAATTTGGTTTGATAAAATATTAATTAAATTTGTATTCACTCCATGATAAACTAATAATTAATAATACTTTTCATTTCAATAATTCAAATATACGTATTATACAAATTATATAATTATAAATACATGTTTATAATATTATAAATATTAATATATATATATATATATAATAAGTAATCTAATTATATGATAATGCATAGAATCTAATTTAATAACATGCAATATTTACACATGGATGAAGTATACTAACATTTCTTGAATTTAAATGAAATTATCAAAAACCCTCGTCTTTTCAAAAATTAGCATAACCCCTTTGACTTTTAAGCCCCAATTGCTAAATTAGATGGAATGGGGTCAGTGTGAAAATTCTCCTAAATATATTTTTAAAAAATAAATTTGGACAAATAAGAAAAACTGAAAATACCCCCACCAAAACCGAAACATCTTTTTAAAAAAAATGTCCTAATTCCTCAAAGTTTACTTTCTTTCTAATCACCAACACAAAAACAAAATCCAAGGTAAATTAAATCGATATTTAAAATTTTCGATCAACAACAACAATGGCAGAAACAGAGCAAAGCCGTGATGTGATACCTTAGAAATAAGATTTGAGTGCAAAACCGCCATGGGATTTCCATTCCTTTTTTCATTGGTTGTACTCTCAAAGATGTATTATCAGGATTGCTTTCTAATTTTTTCTTTTTTGTTTTTCCTTTTCAAACCACAATGCTATCACTTTGTTGAAAAATGGAAATTAAAATAATAATCATACTTAATAAAGAACCTTACAAAAAAAAAAAAACTCCTACTATACAGGCAATAATTAACGTTACCAAAAACCCCAAAGGTCATTTCCGTCCAAGTGAAAAAGCTCGAAGATTTGATTGAGGGGTATTTTGGGTATATCATTAATTTTATTGATGGAAATCGTCCAAAACCCCAACGACGGCTAACGGTAGTATGTTTTTGTTAAACAACAATAAAATTCAAGGGGTAATGGTAAATTTTAAAAAAGACAGAAAAGTTATGATAATTTCACCTAAATTTAGAAAAGATAGGTGTAATTCGCCCTTTAAATAAATATTAAAAGATTCCTTTTTATATGCAATAGAGCATTTATATCTAGAAAATATTACAAAATTAAATAAATTATGCATAAAATATGTGTAAGAGAGTTTTTGAGTGAGCTTGTAAAATTTTCAAAATATTTTATAAAATATTTTTCGAGTGTTTGGTGAAATTTTTAAGAAACAAACTTATAAGTACTTGAAATAGGAGTTGAAGCATTTTCTTCCTAACAAAAAAAAAAAAAAAAAAAAAAGACTTGTAGCATTTAGGGCCTGTTCCCTTTGAATAGAAAATTATTGCCCAGACCTAGTTTGGCCCCACCCAACCAATCATATAACAAGTATTAATATACTTATCATGTAATTAGTCACTCTCCCTAAACTGTATACCAATCACATAGTATGTGTAAAACACTCACCATGTGATTAATCTCGATGTGACTGAACTTGGTGCAAGTAAGAATTTTCTATGAATTTAAAAAAAAAGTGTTTTTTGAGATGTGCTTTTTATATTAGATTTTTTTTTAAGCTAGGCAGTTTTGTGTTTTGAATTTAGTAACTAAAATTGCTTTAAAAAATACTTTGATTTGAAACTATTCTATATAGCTTCTAAAAAAAATTATTTCTTCTAAAAAAAATTATTTCTTGAATTTTTTTTTCTAACTTCTACTTCTTTTAGAAAGCCCATCCAAACAGAATCTTTTTGCTCTAAAATTTCTTTGTTTTTAAAAAAAATAAATACTTTTCCTCTAAAATAAAACTTTATGAACCTATTCTTAAAATAAAACTAAATATTTTATAAATTCCTAAAGTAGCTTACATGTAAAATCTAATAAAATAGTTCAAATAAACATTGTCAAATGCCCTTTCGGTTCCAAAATTGAAATTTCTCTTTTTTTTTTTTTTTATGGAGGGGGTTAATGATTCATGTATAACTCAATTACTATTTTTCCTCATTTTCCATTCCAAATAATTTTATTTAATTTGAGTTATTGTAGTTGGTAAAATGCAATTGCAAGATTTAAATATTGAACTTTGATAAATACGTGAATTTATTGTAAAATGGAGTCTTCAAATAAATTATCTAATATTCATAAGAGTTTCTCTTCAAATAACTATTTGTCTTAAAGAATTCCTCTAAATTAATATTAAATATTTTTTAGGATTTTTTTATGTATATATTGCAATATAAAATGAAGTGTATATAAAGTATCAAAAATGCAATAGTCCCTTATATATAGTGTTTGGTCGAAATGAATTTACACACAATCTAGTCCTATTGTTGGAAACAAGTCAATAATGGTGGCTTGTTGACAGACAATGAAATATCATGTGTGGTGGTGGGGGACATTGCTTTATGCGCTAATTGATCAAACATTACCCCACCAGTTAACTTTTCACATGGATACATGCAGCAATGCTCTGTCTTTTCTTTTTCTCTTGTTTCTTTTTTTATTTTATTTTTTTATTTTTAAGAAAATGTATTCTCAGCACTGGCCATATAGTAAAGGATTCGAATTGCTCTCTTTCCGGCAGGCGTGCGCGCATACACACACAATCTCAGCAAATAATTGAAATTTTGTAGAATTATCTGGCCTTTTGAATGGGTTAAATTTTATAATTCATTAATTTAATTAAAGATTCCTTTTGATGTGATCGGATTTTGTCCTGCGGTACACGTCACTTCGTCCTGGAAGTAAGTGCTCGAATCCGGTCAGGTATATCCGAGTAAGGGTGTCTGAATGCTGGTCGGGTCCTATTCTGCAAGGATGGAGCACACGTGAGACTAGTCGGAAGTGTCTCCGGCGAAGACCCTCCGACGCTCAAGTCAGAATTCGGGCAGGTGAACAGTAAGTAATATTCAGCGTGTTGGTAGATAAAAGTCGTCCTACCCCATGACTAGTGTCGCCGTACTATTTATAATAATAAAAAATAGGTGGGCCGGACCAGAATTAGGTTGGCCCAATCCCGTTGCTGGTAACGGGCATTCGCCATGACGCGCTGCGGGCGCGTGGGGTGCGTTCCTTGTTCGAGGAGTATTGACTCCGAGGAGGTGTGGACATCGAACATGTCGTTTCATCGAGGGGGTGTGGTGAGCTCTGGCCGAACAAGGCCGTCAAGAAAAAGACTGGGCCTGATCCCGATAGGCCTGACACGCGGCGATAGGGGGATGGCGGCATGTGCTGACCAGGATCCGACGTGTAAGCTGAGGAGGCGCGTACGTGGCCAGGTCGGATTTGGCCACATCACCTTTAAAGTAAGTTTATTAAATGTATTTCTCAAAATGAATCTAAACATAATATAACTGAGAGCTGATGGCGACATTGCCTTAAGTAATGACAGATGAAACTTGCTCGAGCAAGCAGTTTTACCTTAAAGTTTGGTAACAATAACTAGTAATATTGACATATTTGATGTATATATATAATAAAAAATTGTATAATTTAATGATATAATAAAATTTGATAGCATCTATATTATTAAAATATTTGTAATTATTTTTAATAAATTTATGAAATTAGCTACAAGTAAAAATTAAATAATTTAAAATAAAAAAGAAAACAATTATAAAAATAAGTAAAAGAAAATGATATTGAAGTGAATTTAGAGATGGAAGAAAATAGAGAAGGTAGGGGAAGAGAGAGATTAAAAAAAAAGGGATAATTACGCTGGGGTACCCTGAGGTTTGCTTAAATTACAAAATAAACCCTCTTGTTTGGAAAATTACCTAACAAACCTGGAATTTGCAAATATTTTACAAAGTCAACCTTCTATCTACAAACGTTAGGATTGTAACGAAAACTGTCAAATTTTTGTTTCGTTCTTCTTATTTTACCTTTTTGGTCAAAGTTTGAACATATTTGACTAATTTTTTTGGACTAAAATGCTCTTTGGGTCAAATCTGATTTTGCTGTAACTCTTATTACTATCAAATATTTCTACATAAATCAGACCCAAAGGGCATTTTAGTCCAAAAAAATTAGTCAAATATGTTCAAACTTTGACCAAAAAGGTAAAATAAGAAGAACGAAACAAAAATTTGACAGTTTTCGTTACAATCCTAACGTTTGTAAATAGAAGGTTGACATTGTAAAATATTTACAAATTCCAGGTTTGTTATGTAATTTTCCAAACAAGAGGGTTTATTTTGTAATTTAAGCAAACTTCAGGGCACCCAGCGTAATTATTCAAAAAAAAAAAAAAAAAAAGAAAAAGAAAGTGAAAAGAACGTGAAAAAAGATAGAGAAAAAAATGAAAAATAAAAAATAACAGATCAAAACTATTGTTAGACCAGAGATTTACAGTCTACATAATAAAAAGGAACGAACAAAGAAAGCTCCCTGAACTTTCCACCCCATCCACTGCTTAATCTTAAAGGGTCTCCAACCACACGCACTCTCGCTCTCTCTCTCCCCTCTCTTTACTTTCGTCCTGTTTGCTTTGCTTTCGTTTTCCTCTCTCTCCCCCCTCTCTTTACTTTTGTCCTGTTTATTCATTGCATCTCCTCTCTCTCTCTCTCTCTCTCTCTCTCTCTCACTTACACACTTGCTCAACGATCTCAGAAAAAGAATGGAAGCATCCATTGTTGGATCTGTGGTTGGTGCCACCATTCAAGTTGTGCTTCAAAATCTGCTCTCACTTTGCGCGGGCGAGATCAAGATCATTCGAGGTTTCAAGAAAGACTTGGAAAAGCTGAGAAACTCTCTCAGTATGGTTCAAGCTTTCTTGAACGATGCCGAGAAGCAACAAGTCACCAGCGAAGCCTTCAAACATTGGCTGAAGAGGCTTGACGCTTTGGCTTTCGACGCGGACGATGTTTTGGATGAGCTCAATTATCATGTTTTTGGCAAGAAAGTGGAAGCTCAAAACAAAACAAAGAATAAGTTACCAAAATTCTTCTCACGCTTCCGTCGAAAAATGGCTCATAAAATTCAGTATGTCAATGAGAAGTTGGAGTCGATCAAAGAAGTGGCGAGAGGTTTTGGCCTTCAAGCACATGTGTGTGCACATGTTCCAACTGGTGGATCTGATGCACCTTCATCCAGAGAAACTGATTCATTCCCTGAACCTGATGTTATTGGAAGAGAAAATGATGTTTCCAAAATAGTGGAGTTGTTGACTAATAACTTATCTCATGAAGAAGAAGCGTCCGTCCTTCCTATTGTTGGGATGGGGGGACTCGGGAAGACAACTTTGGCTAAGGAAGTGTTTAATGACGAGAGGATAAAGAATCATTTTGAAATGCATATTTGGGTACATGTTTCTGAAAATTTTGATGAGACGGCTATTTTCAGGAAGATTCTCGAATCAATAACAGAACCAGAGTTTGATCTTAAAACTAAAGAGGTTCTTTCGAGAAAGGTTCGAGAAAATCTGGAGGCTAAAAGGTATCTAATTGTTCTTGATGACGTTTGGATTGAAGAGTTTATGAAGTTGGACGATTTTATGCGTAACTTATCCAAAATGAGTAAGGCAAAGGGAAGTAGCATCATTGTTACTACACGAAGTGAAAAGGTTGCTTCAATTGTGAGAAATGCTGATGTTCCAAACTTGATCAGCAAGTTGTCAGTTGACGATTGCTGGTCCATAATCAAAGAAAAAGCTTTCCGAAAAGGAAATATTTCTTCAGAATTTGAGATCATTGGGAAAAGCATGGCAACAAGATGCCAAGGCCTGCCATTAGCGGCAAAACTACTAGGGGGCTTCTTGCGTGGTAAATCAATAGACGAGTGGCGTTCAATTGGAGAGACTCGACTTTCTGATTTGGGGGAAGATGGAAGTAGTGTCAGGAAGTTATTAAGGTTGAGCTTTGATTACTTGCCATCACCATCCCTTAAAAAGTGCTTTGCTTATTGTTCAATTTTTCCCAAAGGCTACGAAATCAAGAGGGAATTATTGATTAAGCTTTGGATGGCAGAAGGATTTCTCCAAGGTGATAGGACAAATGATATGGAGACTGTGGGTGACAGATATTTTGAACTTCTTCTACAGAGCTCCTTATTACAAGTTCTACGGACAGATGGTGGTATTGCAACATATTGCTACATGCATGACCTTGTTCATGATCTAGCATGCTCAATTTTGGATGACTCTGGGTCAGTTCGATATATTCGGTCAGAATCTATCACAAGTATTTTAAAAGAGAGAGCTCGAAATTTGCGTTCATTAATCTTTGAAGGTAAAGTTCACGAAGGCATGTTCTCAAACTTCGAATCTCTACGTGTTTTGATTCTGATTGGTGATGATATTGAAGAGTTGCCGAAAATCAAGAATTTAATACATTTGAGATTTCTTGACATCTCACGCTCACGCATTCAACATTTGCCGGTGTCTATAGGCAATCTCTATCACTTGCAAACATTAATAGCAGGTAACAAGACGAGCGGCATTAGAAATAAAGAATCACTAATGCTAGAACACCTCCGACAACTCAGGTATCTCTGTTTGAATAATTTACCAAATGTGAAATCCATAGGTTCTTTATTAGATGGGATTCCTGGCATTGGAGATGGCAATGACACGGTTAATATGTTTCCAGCTCTTAAAATCCTTGTTTTGAGCAGCATGCCAAATTTGACGGAACTAGTGACTGCATCTCAAACTCAACTATGTGAAGTGGCGTTTCCCAGCCTTGAATGTTTGGAGATTGAATATTGCGAAAAACTGACAAATGCTCAAAGTCGCTTCCCATGTCTCAAAATACTGAAAATCATAGATTTGGACAACAGCTTAGTTTTGGAAAATTTGTTGGCCAACTTAACTTCGCTTACAGAACTCCATATTTTTTACGTAGAAGGATTAGTTTGTCTCCCTGATTGCTTATTCCACAACAACCCACGTCTGTCATATTTGAAGATAGTTGGTTGTCCCAAATTAACACATCTAGTTCGATGCTTGCGAGGTGGCGGAGCTGCTCTAAGAAAGTTGGGGGTATGGCGTTGTCCAAATTTAAATCAATTACCGGATGACCTACACAGTCTTAGTGCTCTTGAGGAATTGAGAATATATAGTTGCGGAAATCTCAAGTCAATAACATATGACTCTGTACAAGGCTTCACTTCTCTGCGTACTTTGGAAATTGTAGGTGGTCGCGTGCTGACGGAAATGGAATTGCCAAAGGAAATGCCTAGCCTCACAACCGTGATCCTTCATTCTATTCCTGCGTTCACCAATAATAGCTTCTTCATAGAGATTGGGTCTTTCCGGAGCTTGCGTGATTTATGCATCGGTAACATGGAAAATTGTCACTCTCTCCCAGATCAACTTCAACATCTTACCGCTCTATGGAATTTAGAGTTATACAGATTGGGAATAGAAACGTTACCTGAATGGTTGGGGAACTTGTCATCTCTACAGAAGTTAGAGATACGGAGGTGCGAAAAGTTAAGACGTCTGCCCTCTAAAGAAGCCATGCAACGCCTCACCAAATTAACAACATTAGACATTGTCGACTGTCTACTATTAAAGCTGAAGAGACGTCACATTGAAGGACAAAGTGATGATGATTCTGAGTGGGCCAAGATTTCTCACATACCCCAAGTTTATGTCTATCCGCCGGCATCAGTAAGTGTCTTTCTTATTTTTTTCCCTAAGCATAATTAACATCATTTTAATATTGAAGATTGTTTTGTTGAATTCATACGTCTTTTTAAATTATCTATTTAATATAACAATCTAACTCAAAATTGCAATTTTAAATTTTCTGTTGTGAATGTAAATTTAGAAACGGTTAATGATAAATTTTATCTATTTTATATTAGTCTTTTTAAATATTTATATTTTGTTATTTTTATTAGTAAGTACTTCGACTATTGATCATGAGAAATCCTTCAGTTAATTATTTTGAGATTTCTTAGTTCTTTTCTTTATTATATAATATTTTGCTATAAATTTTGGATGCTTTTGTTGATATTTCAATTTCTCATATTATTTACAAGATTTATAATTTTTTAAATCATTAATATTAGTGATAAAGTAAATTCACCCGATATAATATTATAATTGAATGGATTTTCTAGTGGTTAATTCAATTTTATCTCCTTTTTTCATATTTTTTGTGATATTTTTTAAGATTTCAATTTTATAGGAGATTATTTATTCATACAAAAATAAAAAATCCATTACTCAATGAAAAATTGACTATTCAACTTAATTTTGTGATCTTAAGAGTGATTAGACTGTGAGATAATTTATTTTTATTTTTTTCAATATCCAATGTCCTTCCCAATTATTTTATTAATTCTTTTAATTTTATTTAAAAACACAAACATTAAAGAACCTTATTTAATAGAGAAACCCACAAGTAAGAATGTAGATAGATAGTGTAGAGAGACACTTGACATTTGCATTAATTATGTTAATCATCATATTGGGAAGTAAATTTTAATATGGTTTAATTCATTAATTATTAAGAATAAAAATGACATTTGAATAAAATTTGTTTTGATGTTATGAATTTTGCTCTGTATTTATCAATAGCCTTTAGAAACGCGATGATAGATATTATTTCACCAACTCAACATTAATTAATTACTGTTTCTAATTTGCCCAGTCACCCAAAAACTTTATGAACTCGAACTATTTCATAAGCATTGTCTGAAAACTGAACTTGACCATTTTGGTAGCAACTTACATTTTTTATTTGAAGGATGTCATCATCTTAATTTGAAGGATTTATATTTAAAAAAAAAAATGGAGTTAAATGTCACCAATGGTCCTTGAAGTTGAATGTTAAAATCATTTTAGTCCCTAAAATTTAAATCATTGTGATATGATCCTTCATGGAATAAATAAGTAACACATTGGTCCTTTCAATTATTTTTTCAGCCAAATTTCACTAGAAACACTTACTTGCAGGGCATTTTTATCAATTTTTATTTGAAATTATTTCAAAAAATAAGTTAGCTGATGAAGGTTGATGAAAATGCCCATATAAGTGTTCTTTTTTTTTTTTTGTGAAATTTGGTTGAAAAATTTATTGAAAGGACTAAAGTGTTATTTATAACATAAAGGATCAAAACGTGATGATTTAAACTTCAAGGACTAATTAAAGTGATACTAACTTTAAGCTTAACGAAAAATTAATGATATTAAAAAAAAAAAAATGGTAAACTACGTTAAGAGCCTTAATTTTTGAAGTATTTTGTGCCTTGATATCCAATCTTTACAAGGATGCGGTCGTGGTACTCAACTTTATCTTTTATTTCTCCGAGTCTTCATTCTTGAACTAGAACTCATATACAATAGTTTGTGAAAGGATTTGAGTTTAATGAAAATCGGCAACCACTGGGTTAAGGAGGCGAGATATATATTTGAAGGAATTTAAATATTACTAATTGTTCATATATGCATGTGTACTTCACTCCTTTGTAATATTACACTTAACCAGTTAAAGTAACGACTATTTTATTGGTAATAATGGTTGTCTAAGGCCCACTAGATAAGAAAGTTCAAATCTTATTTAGACAACTAGAATTTCTTATATATATATATATATATTTAGGCCCAATTTCCTATATATATATTTATATATTTTTTTTTAAATTGAATTTCTTGGCCCTCTTTCCTCTGCAGAAAGAAATGTTGCTGAAATTACAAGTTTGTTGCGAAAAAGAGAAACAGAAGGCCATGACGACAGTTTCTAGACTTCGAGGTACCCAATTTTTACCACTAATTTTGATCAATTTTTACTAGCATATATATATATATATATATATATAAAAGCACATGCCCTCAAATTCTTATACTAATACATGCTTAATTTATATGATTTGAAACTTCAGGGATTGAATCTATTGCCATGGACATGAAAGAGAAGATATTAACTGTAGTTGGGGATGTTGATCCATTTCGAGTTGAGCGCAAACTGAGAAAATCTTGGCACACACAGTTGCTCTCAGTAGTGCCAGCAAAAGAGCCAGAAAAGTAAGAAGGCGGTGAAAAGAAAGATGATAAATATAACATTATAACTATTTACGCAATATACAACCAGTCAAATGCCAAAATATAGTCTTCCAAAATACTTGTCCAAATCACCCAAAACAAAACCGAACAAAACAAATTCCTCAAATTCTCCAAAATGCTACAGATTACAACAAACGGTTTATTTACGCCTTTTCTGTTACTTCTATATATATATATATATATATATATATAACTTACTCAAATTTGATAGAAAAGATAAGAAACCGTTTGTTGAATGATTTGTTACTCTTCTCCTTTTTTATCACTTTTGCAGAGTGAAGATGTGGCAGGGAGTGAAGATGTGGCAGGGCCAAGCTTGGTCAACGAGTGATGCCACCTCGTGAGTCTTTCATGAAAGTTGAAAACCCTTGGTTTAAGGTAATTAGATATTTGAAAACAATTTTAAATGTTACTAATTGGTCATATATGCATGTGCCCTTTACAGATTGACTTACTTAATAGGGTCGTTAAAGTGATGATAGTTATACTTATAATAGTAATTAGTAATATTGGCAAATTCGATGTGTGTGCATAAAAAATAATATGATTTACTGGCATACTAAGTTTTTGGTAGTATAATATTATTAAAATATTTTTAACTATTTCTAATAGTTTTAATTATAAAATTAATGATAAATAAAAATAAAATAATTTATAATAAAAAAATAAGAAAATAATTACAAATAAAGTTTTAAAAAAAATGATATTGAAGGTTATTGGGAAATGAAAGATGATAGAAAGGAGAAAGATAGGGGAAGAAAAAGAATGAGAGAAATAGAAAAGAACGTAGAAGAAAAGAAAAAGGAAACAGATAATAAGAAAAGAAAAAGAAATTGACAGACTAAAAATTTATCAGTCTAAAGATAGTGATTAAATTAAAGGGGCTCCCTTTAATTAATAGTATAGTTAGTGGTCCTGGGTCCACTAATAGAAAGAGTTAAAATCTTGATTAAGTTAGCTAATTAAGATATCTCGTGTTTGTGAACATCAATAAATGATTAGAATTTTGATTATTTGTTCTCTGATAAGATCTGCAAAAAAAGGAGAAAAAAATAGTTTGTTGGAAGATTTGTTAATCACGTCTCTTTTTATCACTTTTGTAGAGAATCTATAGCTGAAGATTGAAATGATCAATATTGAGGTGGTTGTGTTGAAATTTGGGATTAATTTATGATTTGAGTGATGTTTTGTATTACAATAAGTGTTTTCGTTTTTGTTCTTAGACTTTAATTTGTCAAAGAAGACAATATAATAGATAAGACTGTTCCTGCTGTGAATCTTAGATAATTTTGAATTTTAAACTTTTGGATTTTGGAATTTCGAAATACATGGTTTAAGGATTCTTGGTTTAGGGGTATTGTGTGCTGTGTTATGAGCCTTATATATATATATATATATATATATATATAATAACAAACACACACTACCCGTACACACACTATTAGGATTCAAAGGCCCGCAAACTATACATGTTTTGTTGAGTTTGGAGTCAGAGCGATGACAATTTTTCAAATATAGAAATATTGTGAAAGATTGTTCAACAATCAATAATTCATAAATTGTTGTTCACTATGACCGGTTAATTTCATGAAATTTGATTATTGCCTCACAAATCTCGTGGGATAACTTTTGCTCCTCTCCTCTATATCAATTCAATATTGAGATATATCCCAACACACACTATTAAAATTCAAATAGCTAGCGATACTCTCTGCTTCTCGAAAAGCAGAATATATTTCGATTAGGCAAAAGATCACGGATCAAATGTCCACTAGTTTTATGATGATGGAATTTCCCCCCCTTTTTTCCCACAAAATTAAGTTTATGTCTAAAAATATTGCATGTCGTATAAATTGTATGGATATATAAAGATTTAAAATGTAAGACAGATTGATCAATACAAACAATTTAATAATAAAATATTAAAGAATATAAAATCAAAGTGATAATATAAATAACTAGTTATTCTATCGGTTGTCATCCTTTAAGTTTATCATTATATTGGCTGTCTTTTAGCTTGTGATTTGATCTTATGGCTTCAGGTCATAAGTCCCAAACTCGGGACTCGGTTTTGCAATGTCACCAAGTCCCCATTATAAAAGAGCATGTTTTTTACTTATGGTAAAATTCATCATAGACTTAACAAAACTCGTTGGAAAATATGCAAAATTTTTTAATAGAGGTTATTTGTCAATAAATGTTTCGTCATTGACTAATTATATTTTAATTTATAGGAAAAATTGCAAATTACGTCTCATAATGTATGTCTTTTTTCAATTGTGTCCAAATAATTAGAGTTTTTTTACATTATATCCTATAAAGTACAATTTTTCACACGTTATGTCATGCAAGTTAATGTCCATCAAGTTTTTAACGAAAATACCTCGTGACCTTTAGTATAAATTATTGTTGGGATGACATGTGGCATTTTTCGTTAAAGATTTGATGAAAATTGACCTATATGACATAATATGAGAAAATTTATCCTTCATAGGGCACAATGTGACAAAAATCATAATTGTTAGAACAAAATTAAAAAAAAAAAAATCATACATCGTGACCCACAGGACATAATATGAGAAAAATTGTCCTTTATAGGGCACGATGTCAAAAAATCATAATCATTAGAACATAATTACAAAAAAAATCATACATGGTAGAACAAAGTTAACAATTTTCCCTTTTAACTTTTATTCGCTTATATTTCATTAGAATCCATTGTGGATAATTTTTTCTGAGATGGAATTTTATTTTATCACAAATATTCACATCAAGTGCCCAAAAATCCAAGACATTAGTTACAGATATTCAATTCATCCTCTTAATAGGCTAGAGGTGGGCCGGCCCACTAAATATTGTTGGGCCAAAGTTGATTCTCAATTAATTCTTAAAATAGGTTTAGCTTTCATTACATTAAAACTCCAAAATTAAGTGGGCCAAAATAGCAAAACTCGCCTATTATTTAAATGCATGATATGTGTAGATGATGAACATAGTGTCATAATGCCGATTAGTAGAACACATATATAAAATAAAAAATAGTGAGATTTTATAACTTCGAATAAATAGCAACCATTGCTCGATCCTAAAACAAAAAACTTTCTGGTGGGCAACTCGTCCGGCGGAAGCAACGCCAGGCGGGCACCGACCTCTGCCACGGCACCGGAGGTGTGTGTGCCCTTGCCGCTGATCATCGCTGTCCGAGTGAAGACGGGGCAAAAGCAATTGACACTTAGCCCATGCCCTTTGTTGAGGGCTAATTTTGAAACTGCGTAATCAGTCCAAACTTGGGGCCATCCTTGGCTTCTCCATGTCCCACTCTTCACATTTTGTAGAAATAAATTGACCATCTCTTTTATTTGCTTTTCTTTTAGATTTTCTTCATCAAGAAGCATTTCTTTTAATTTGGGATTCTTTAGCTTCTGCAAAAGCATAATTAGTTAAGATCGTTTTGGATTTATCAAAGTACATAAAACATATAAATCTTGTAGCTTTTGTGATAGTTACAGAAACATGAAATTCTTAACCTTGAATTATTTAATTTGAATTTGATTGCACAAATTTCTTATGTTTTTTTGAATTGTTAAAGTGTATATATATACATATATATATATATGTATGTATTGTATTAATAAACTAAAAGAATTTGATTTCGTAATTATACATCGATTTCTCCCCTTCTGCCAAAGTACACACCGAGTCCTGTGTTCTAGTAATCTACAGCCGCCTGGATACAACATAGTGTCAAGCAGTGGCTTCTATGACATCTGTTAGGATTTTAGGGCTGGAAATCCAATTAAAAGACAGCCGTAGGATCAAAGACGGGAAAAAGAGGGCAAACCGTTCTATCAACAAGACCGTTGCGTTTGAAAACAAGGAAACGACACCGTTCCACTTAAGTGATGGAAGCACTGAAAAGCGACACGTTGCACAATCTCCTCCGCTCAGATCAAGAGAGGCATCAACGGCTGAAATGAAGTCTGATATCCCAAACCGTTAGCAACGGTTTTTGCAGGCACTGCTCCACTACCTCAATTGGAGAATCACCTCTAGCTATTTTCCATTTCTATATCAATTTTACAGCTATCATGATTTGTGTATAAATTCCACTTTTAGTAATGAGAAAAGCATCAGAAAATTACCCACAAAGTTCTTAATTCTCATCTCCTTCTTCCGGTCTTCTCTCCTCCTTCTTCTTCACAATTATTATTAAAAAATTATAATTATAAATTTATCAAGGGATCCATCACAACATCTCGCAAAGCCGCGAATCTTGCTCGGTCTCGCGTGTCTTCTCTGATTCTCGTTTGCGGTACTGATTTCAAGACGGGTTATCCAATCAAACAATTTTTTAGTATGAACAATTTGTCTTGAAATATTTGATTTTGGTTAGTCTTTATAGTTTTTCTTAGTGGTTCTTATGATTCTCACTTTTTTCTGAAAAAGAAAATTATGTTTGACGAGATGCTTTCCATTTTTCTTTTGTTTTTTAAGATAACCATGGATCACCAAATATTAATTACTGGCAAGACTCAATGAATCCTTCCAAGTGGAAGAAAGAGCATGTGAGTTTTCATGTCCATAATTTTCCTTTCAATTATTGAGACTTGTGTTGAAAATTGATTAAAGAGCCATGAAATTGTATATGATTTTTTTGATCTAGTTTTGTTTTTGGTACCAATAATCAAACTTAAGGGTAAATTTGTTGTATGTAGGATAATGCGTCTGACTCGTCCTTGTCGGGTACAGAAAACTGATGCTTCAGAAATTGTGAGCTTCTACAAGCAATAGTATGAGCACTATGTTGTGGCAATCCTATATTAATATTTGAATGTGATGAGTAGTTATATCGAAATTACTAAATTTCTATATTTATTTTTCTTTTTTCAGAGCTCAGCTTGGGAAAGCTTATCAAACAGTCGGTGTGCCATTTGAAGTGCTTTGTGCTCTTATTAAGTCTGAAAAAAGTGAAGTTGCCCCTAAGGTTAGTGCTTTGTGATTATTATTTTTAACATATAGTTATGAGTAATTTTATGAATTTTCTGTTCTCAAGTGCTTAAGCAATTTGTTGATATTTACAGATTGTGGCGGCAGCAAATATGATGTTAAGGCTAAGAAGGAAATTTATGCTCCATATAACATTCTTCTCCTGGATTCCGCGGGGGCATCACAGTCCGTCATGCAGCTTGAAGAGGTGACTTATATTAAATAAGCTGGATGTTTCAGAAGTATGGATTATTGATCAATACACTAAAAAATTAATTGACCAGGTGGACTTATTCTAATTATTTAATTTAATGTAATCAGAAGGTCCCTGCCCCTTGAAGTATTGGATAATGTCTCAACTGACCCTTTTCCCTGGGTACTAGTAGCTTGTTATTATTTTCTTGCAGAGAGACAACGGTAATATCATTTTTCATTGACGTCCCAAACACAAGCTCCTTGTCAATTAGAAAGAGAATTGGCATTTACCAGAGCTGACACAGAGTGATTGTCTATCCTCGTTACTTCAGTTAAATATAAGTTTTCTGTCAGTAGAACTTTGATATTGTTAATCACTTATTTAACTTTTGGTGTTTACAGAGTGTTAGTATGGATTGATCAATTAAACTCTTGATATTTACATACTATTTGCATTGATCAGTATATAGTTATTTGTACCTCTCATTCTGATTTATTACAGGTAATGCACCATAGTATGATAGGTGCTAGTATGATACATTGACTTGGATAATTTAACTGTAGAACAAAACCAAGTAGTCTATTCGGTGATGTTTTCTTTGAGTTTTAGGATACACTTCTTATTGTTTTATATTCAGCTTGTCTGGTGCTACTCTGAATTTTTGAACTCAGCCCAAAAATGTGGCTTATCCAATACCGTTTTCAAGATTTAATGTTGCCTCTTATTAACTTATTCTCTCTGGAGGACTGTAATTCCTTCCGATGTTGGTGCAGTTGACCATCCAAAATCAGATGAGTATTTTTCTGATCCCAGGCTTGCAGCAGATGCTGTAGCAAATAGTCCAGTAGTCTCCTGGTATGCATAAAGTTTATGGTTTGCTGTTTTGTTAGTCTGGTTTTTATTTTGCACTCATTTGTAATATCATTTAAATTACTCATGCACAGCCCCATTTGAGTTGGAAATGTTGTATGGAGTATCACATTGTGAATATATATGACTTTATTGCAATTCTAGCATTGAGTTCTTATCTTACTGCCCATAAGTTGGCCTTCCAGTACACCAAAGTCAAATCTAAAAGTTGTTTCTTTCATGATGTTTTCAAGAAATAAAAACACCATTTTTATTTATTATTCATAATAATAAAATAGCAACTGGGTTGGGAGGGTTGCTTCCATAATGAGCCTCTACAATACCGATTCGGATTAGCCGGCCAATGGGTCGGAACCGGATGGCTAAGACAAAAAAAAAAAATAATATATTATAATCATTTTCCCATATGCTAAGTCTGAAATGTTGGTTCATTGATGATGAGTTTAGATGGATATCACCTTCAGTTAGTGACTGTGCATTTATATACTAGGGTCATGATATATATATATATATATGCGTGTATACTTGAATGAGCAAGGGATTAATTTTTTTTTTGTTGGTTTTGATGAGCAAGAGATTAATGCACAGGTATTCGTTGTACTTTTTCTATGCCTTCTCAGTTGTGGAGTTGCTGCAGGTGCATTTTTTACTCAGGTTCATTGGATAATGATATAAATAAGTTTATAGGACTATCTCAACCTAGCAATTAATAATAGGGGTGTTCGTTGTTTAAACACGCTTACCATTTTGGATAGTAGACCTGAAGATCTTTTTAGTCTATCTTAAATGTTAACATCTGAAATAATTGTAAAGTTGCCTGACTGTGTGCCTCATGATTAGGCCTAGTTGCAGCTTGGAAGGCTGCAAATATCTCAGAAGGGTCAACCGTAGTCATTTATGCATGTTTTCTCTAATTCAAGCTTCAACTATTTAAGTTGAACTCTTCAATTTTTTTGTTAATACCAATTATTTTCTGGTTTGGTGGTGGTGTTGTATGCATGTGGAGTTGTACCTTCTGGCCTATAGGATTATTGGGCTTAATGTTTCGGATTTTCTAGAGCTCATTTATCCATGTTCTAATCTTGCTTTTGGTGTTAAGAATCGTCTCGTTGTTGGTTTATTTTTATTTGTTGATCCTAGACTTTCTATTGTCATTTAGAATAAAACTACAGGAAACTGAACGTGCGTTGCTTGATGATGACAGACTTATGCAGGCAAAAATAAATGAAAAGGTAGACTTGATATCTAATCTTCTTAAAGTCTTGTAATGAGGTCTTTTTGCAACTATCAAGTGACTAATAATCAAACTTTCTTATCTGTTGCACTTGCAGGCTGCTAAAGATCTTTGAGGTCGTCTAGATGACTCATATGCAAAACAACAGTGTGAGATTGGTATTTCTTTGTTACAATATCAATTGTTTTACTTTCATTTCAAAGCACTATTATTGATGGCTCACCAAGATTTCTAAGCTCGTAGAACAGCTGTTGAAACCACAAGATCAATTTTGCAAATTATTCGGGTAAGTCCCAACTTCTTCTGGTTACAACCTTTGTTCCCCTTGTTCTCTAACTTCACTGTTATCTCTCTTGCATCTACTATTATGTTTGGTATTGAAAATGAAATTTCACGGAGAACAGATAGGACATACATTTTGAGAAATTCACAATTTTTGCTTATCTCTTCAGGATATGGCAATGATTCAGATACACTTTAAATATTTTTTTTGACAAAGACAAGTACTCTGATTTTTATTTATATTTCTCAAATATAGTATAGTTTTCATATTTATCATTGTATACTTTATGGCATTTGTTTGGTGCTTTCGATTGGAACTGCAAAATGTATTGGTTGAGATCTTCTATGTTGTTTTCGACTCCTGTCAAGGCTGAAAAATTTGGCCTCCCATGTCCCATTGTTTTCATTTGCTGTGATACACCAAGTTGTGCATATTATAATCTTACACTTTTGCCATGCAAGTACAGAAACATAGTATTGAGAATTCTGAAGGAGAAAATGGGTAGAATAAAGAGTGTACAATAAAAATTGAATAAAAAGTATCAATTTTGTAGTTTTATTCCTTGTGCGAGTGAATTTATTGCTAGTTGTACTTGTGATGGAAGTTTTTGTTACTTTCAACATTGTATAATTTATTTTGTATGTCGCAGACAATAAAAATAAAAAATAAAAAATAAAAAATAAAAATTGGTGGAAAGAGCATTTGACGCCCAAGGTGATAAGCGCAAGGGTTTTGTGGAGTAATTTTTTTTTTTTTTGCTGTGTAAAAAAATATCTTGGACCAACATTACATTATTTTTTATATGTATTTTTGAAATTTTGGTTAAATTCTTTAATCATGTTGTTTTATAAAATGAATCTCCTTGTGCTAAAGTTGGTTAGTTTTGATTTACACAATGTTGGTCATATAAAATAATAAAAGGGAGAACTAAAAAAAATAGAAAACACCAAAATAAGAAGGTTTTTTTACAAATATAACACAAAAAAATAATTGTGTTGAAATTTTGACCCAAAAATAAAAGTTGTTAAAAAAGTAACCTAGGTCGATGTTGGGTGAAGTCAACGCTCCCAAGGTCGACTTCAAATAAAATATTATTATTATATTACACTGATTAAATTTAATAAAAAAAAATATATTTATATATTTTAATGGAAGTCGATATTCACATTGTCGACTTTCATTAAAAATATCATACCCGGTTTGTCTGGCCAAAAAAAAAAAAAAAAACACACTGAAGTCGACCTTGGGAGTGTCAACTTTAGTGTAAATTTTTTTTAAAAAATAATTGGACAAGTCGACAACTAAGTTGTCGACTTCTATCGTGTGTGTGTGTGTGTTTTTTTTTCCCCATGCCATTGAACTAAGTTGTCAGTTTAATTGCATGGCAACAATGTTTGTACTGTGGTTTAATCGTATTACAATTAGTGATGAATGTGTGTTAATTCCATGGCAGTAATTAAGATACAAATGTGCAATAAATTTATTTATTTCAACTTGAAACAGAGCATGAGAATAACAAAATCATAAATAAATATATTAAGATTTCTAAACAAGAAACCACAACAAAATCATAACATTTTTTTTTTTCTGTTTTAACTTGAATATGTGAAACCTTTCTCATATAATTTCTTCTTAATCATAGCCTACTGGCTACTGTTGTCGATTATACACTGTGGATTCTTATTCAGCTTCATGAAGCAGTTCCTGGAAAGAGATATAACAGATATGTGGAACTTGTTCAAGCAGCATTCGGTGAGTTCAGTTAAGTTAATTGTTTCGTTTTGGTATTTTAGGGGAACGTTTAGGTGTGTGGCTTGCGCTCTTTCCAACCATTTAATTATTTAAAAAGATGTCTAATTATCCCAGTTAAAAAGATGTCTGATTATTTGATTATTTAACCGTTCTGCATTTTATTTAAAAAAAAAATTTAAAACAGAAGTCGACTTCTACATGTTTTTATTTTTTTTAAATTTCAACTGTAGTCGACATCTTGACTATCGACTTCAGTTTTCTTTTCTTTTTTTTTTCTTTTTTTAAATAAACCGGGATAATTTTTTTAAATGTGTAATAAATTAATAATATTTTAATTGAAGTCGACATTGGGATTGTTGACTTTAGAAGTCGACAATCCCAATGTCGACTTTGGTTAGTTTTTTAAAACTTTTTATTTTTGGGTCAAAATTTTAACAAAAACACTTTTTTGTGTTATATTTATAAAAAAATCCAACTAAGAAACAGAAAAATGAGAAACAGATTTGCCACGGTGAACGCCGTTGCCAATATATATATATATGTATTAAATATGATATCAAGGTTTGCTACGGCAACGTGGACAGCAAAGCTAGGGATAGAAACCGTCGCAAATGCAGTCGCTAGGTTGAGGCCGTTGCAAATTTTGGGACGCCGTCTTCAACAACAGTACTCAGAATGGCAGATCAAAGGCAAGAGGGCCTCAATAAGCAGTTTCGGGCCGGTTTTTTAGCGATGCCATCTTTAGCGACGGTACTCAAAGCGGCGGAGCGAAGGCAAGAGGGCCTCAATGAGCAGTTTTGGGCCGTAAAGATTGGTTCTGAGCACCGTCTCCGCCTCCGCCACCGAGTTCTCATGTATATCTTGAGCGATACAACTGCATTATTTATCTGAGGAAAAATAAAACAATATATATATAGTCAATTTAGTAACTCAAAAAGGGAGCATCTTTTTGACTTCATTAAAACTTTATCTTTGTATGTATGCTATTTCCTCTACTTGTTTGTTTACAATTTGTGTACTTATTATTTGTGTTTAAGTGAAATTTATAACCCCCCCTATTTTAATTCCAATCATCACCAAAAACCATGTGTTAAAAAAAATTATCTTAAAACCCCTCATATTTTAGACTAATCTTTTGAATGCAGGGTTTTTTGTGATAACTAAAATTAATATATGGAGTTTTGTAAATCTCATTGCTCAATTTTTATTTCAATTTTGTTTTTTCTATATATTTTTGTATATTGGAATTTGCAATATTTTGAAAAAGAATTATAACAAAAATAAATATAGTAAACTTCGTACAAAATATTTTAAAATTATTATTTTCTTATTAGCACCATGCATAGCACGGTTTTTAGGCTAACATTTTTATAAAAGGAAAGTTCTTACCCGCATCAAATTTGGTTACAATGAAACTAATCATATTATGAGTGTTTTACAATTGTCATATAATTAATGTACAATTTAAAAAGAATGATCAATCACATAATAAGTATAGTAACACTTGCTACATAATTGGTTTATAAAAAGTCTAATCGAAATGAATATACACATTATCTTAGCTGGCAGGCAAGGAAATATCATGAATGGGGACATTGCTTTAAGCAATAATTTATCAAACATACCCCCACAAACCTTTATGCCAATTTGTCACTATATAGATTTATATTTGGTGTGATAAAAACATTAATTAAATTTGTATTCACTCCATGATAAACTAATAATTAATAATCCTTTTCATTTCAATAATTCAAATATACGTATTATACAAATTATATAATTATAATACATGTTTATAATATTATAAATATTAATATATATAATAAGTAATCTAATTATATGGTAATGCATAGAATCTAATTTAATAACATGCAATATTTAAATATGTGCAAAATATACTAACCTTTCTTGAATTTAAATGAAATTATCAAAAACCTAGGTCTTTTCAAAAATTAGCATAACTCCTTTAACTGTGAACCCCCTATTGCTAAATTAGATGGGATGGGGTCGGTGTGAAAATTCTACTAAATATATTGAAAAAAATAGAATAAAATAAAATTTGAGAAATGAGAAAAACCGAAATACCCCCAACCAACCCCCAACGATGGCGGAAACAAAGCAAAGCCGTGATGTGACACATTAGAAATACGATTTGAGTGCAAAATCTCCATGGGAGTTCCATTCCTTTTTTCATTGGTTGTACTCTCAAATATGTATTATCAGGATTGCTTTGTAATTTTTTTTTTCTTGTGTCCTTTTCAAATCACAATGCTATCACTTTGCTGAAAAATGTAAATTAAAATAATAATCATACTTAATTAAGAACCTTACAGAAAAAAGAAGAAGAAAAACTCCTACTATACATACAATAATTAACATTACCAAAAACCCCAAAGGCCATTTTAGTCCAAGTGAAAAAGCTCGAAGATTTGATTGAGCGGTATTTTAGGTATATCATTAATTTTATTGACGGAAACTGTCCAAAACCCCAAATGGTGGCTAACGGTAGTATGTTTTTGTTAAACATCAATAAAATTCAAGGGGTAATGGTAAGTTTTAAAAAGACAGAAAAATTTATGGTAATTTCACCTAAATTTAGAAAAAATAGATGTAATTCGCCCTTAAATAAATATTAAACAATTCCTTTTTATATGCAATAGATCATTTATATCTAGAAGATATTACAAAATTAAATAAATTGCGTATACAATATGTGTAAGAGAGTTTTTGAGTGAGCTTGTAAATTTTTCAAAATATTTTATAAAATATTTTTGGAGTGTTTGGTGAAATTTTTAGGAAACAAACTTATAAGTACTTGAAATAGGAGTTGAAGCATTTTCTTCCTAACAAAAAAAAAAAAAAAAAGACTAGCATTTAGGGTTTGTTTGAGTGTTAAAAAAGTGTTTCTTGATATGTGTTTTTTATAGTAGAACTTTTTTTTTAAGCTAGGCAGTTTTGTGTTTTAGATTTAGTAACTAAAAATGCTTTAAAAGATACTTTGATTTGAAGCTATTCTATATAGCTTCTAAAAAAAAATAAAATCGTTTTTTGACTTTTTTTCTACCTTCTACATCTTTTAGAAAGCCCATCCAAAACAATCTTTCTGCTCTAAAATTTCTTTTTTTCAAAAAATAAGTAATTTTCCTCTAAAACAAGACTTTATGAACCTATTCTTAAAATAAAACTAAATATTTTACAAATTCCTAAAGTAGCTTACATGCAAAATCTAATAAAATAGTTTAAATAAACATTGTCAAACGCCCTTTCGGTTCCAAAATTAAAATTTCTCATTTTTTATGGAGGGGTTTAATGATTCATGTATAACTCAATTACTATTTTTCCTCATTTTCCATTCCAAATAATTTTATTTAATTTGTGTTATTGTAGTTGGTAAAATGTAATTGTAAGATTTAAGTATTGAAATTAGATAAATACGTGAATTTATTGTAAAATGGAGTCTTCAAATAAATTATGTAATGTTCATAAGAGTTTCTCTTCAAATAACTATTTGTCTTAAAGAATTCCTCTAAATCCTTTTATATGATGGGGATTATTATATTTTGCATCAATTATATTAACATTATTTCACATTGAGAACTCTTTTTATGTCCATTTGACAAAAAGAGTACACTTCATTTCAAAAAACTTGCAATGTTAGGCCAAACGCCTGAATTCAACCGGAAATTGCCACATCATTAACATAAAATTCCTAGTAGGCTTAATATTGTAACAAGAGCTAAGCCCTTCCACCATTACTATAAAGCTAAAAATTAAAATTTCTCTATTTAGATCTCGTCGCCTCCCCCTCTCCCTACTCCCCTCTTTCTTTTCTCTATATTCCTATTTATATCTCGTTGTGCTGATGTTTCTACCATTAGAAAAACAAAACCGAACATTGACTCCACGAAGGCGGCGATTCAGGCTTGGGTTGGGTTTGGGGATTGACGAACAAAAAGGGGGGGGGGGGGGTGAGACAAGAAAAAGAAAAAGTACTGAGAAAAATATGAAAAATTAATGTTTTTCTTTTCTTTGTTTTGCAGAAAAAACAATAAATAATTTTGTTATTTTTTTTGAAAAAAATTGTGTATTAAATAATAAAATCTAGTAATGTAGTGCTTGGTTAATATTTTTAATGAAAAGTCAAATTTAAATTAAAAATAATAATTATAGTGTGAATATTTTTATTTTAAGTCAATATTTTTTAGAATTTTTTTATGTATATATTGCATAGTTATATTTATTTTTTTTTATATATGCATATATAGATATATAAATATATGATTGATTTATAACATATATATAATTTATAATTTTTTTTAAGTATATTGGTATATACATATATATACTTTATCCATTATATATATATACATGTTATTATTTATATATTAATTTCTGAATATGTACATTTGTTTTTAATTTTAATATGTATTTCTCCTCCTATAATTATATATCTTAACTTTTTCTATATTATATTTTTGAAATTAAATTAATTAATTTATATTTTAAATTTTTAATAAAATAGAATTTTCACTTAAAATCCACGTCATTGTCATGTATGCAGAATCCCAAAATTTTCTCTCTATTTAGTCCACCTAAACACGATATTGTCTGCTAATTTTACGTCACTCACCAAGTCTTCGTCATATAAGCAAAATCTTCAAATGAAAAGTCAATTAAGAATTTTCTGTTGATGCCGAATTCATGCGTTTGGCTTAATGTTGCAAATTTTTTGAGACAATATTCATCTTCTTTGCTAGTAAATATAAAATATGTTCTCAATATAAAATGAGGTGGATATAAAGTATCAAAAATGCAATAGTCCCTTATATATAATGTTTCGGCGAAATGAATTTACACACAATCTAGTCCCATTGTAAGAACCAAGTCAATAAAGGTCGCCTTTTGACCGACAATGACATATCATGGGTGGTGGGGTACATTGCTTTAAGCGCTAATTGGTCAAAAATTACCCCACCATGGATACATGCAGCAATGTTCTTCCTTTTATTTTTCTCTTGTTTCTTTTTTTATTTTCTTTTTTTTTTCAAGAAAATGTATTTTATAAAATCAATAACAATATCTCAGCACTGTTATATAACAAACGATTCGAATTGCTCTTTGTCGGGTGCGCGCGCACACACAAACACACAAAATCTCAGCAAATAATTGAAATTTGGTAGAATTATCTGACCTTTCGAATGGGTCAAATTTTATAATTCATTAATTTAATTAAAGATTCTTGGTAATAATAACTAGTAATATTGATACATCACATATGATAAAAATTATATAATTTAATGATATAATAAAATTTGATAGTATCCATATTATTAAAATATTTGTAACTATTTTTAATAGATTTATAAAATTAGTTATAAGTAAAAATAAATAATTTAAAATAAAAAAAGAAAACAATTACAAAAATAAGTAAAAGAAAATGATATTGAAATGAATTTGGAGATGAACAAAGATAGAGAAGGTACAGGTAGAGAGAGACAGAAAAAAAAAAGAAAAGAAAGTGAAAAGAACGTGAAAAAAGATAAAAAAGAAGAAACTAAAAATAAAAAGTAAAAAATAAAAAATGACAGATCAAGACTGTTGTTACACTAAAGATTTACAGTCTACATAATAAAAAGGAACAAACAAAGAAAGCTCCTTGAACTTTCCACCCCATCCATTGCTTAATGTTAAAGGGCCTCCAACCACACGCACTCTCCCTCTCTCCGAAAATATTTTTATAATACCCTTTCTTAATTTTCAAAATTTTAAAATAACTCATTTTTTTAAAACCTTTCAAAAATACCCTAGAGTGAACTTTCAAAGCTCGGTTTACTGTTCATGTGGGTCGGCGTGATTTCTTAAAAATCCAATTTTTATTCTTTATTGCACTAAAACCCATTTCAAAGTATTTTTGATCAATTTAGTCCATTTTTCTTATAAAATTCCCTTTAAAAATATGTTTGAAATAGAAAAAATTCATAACCATCCTTATTCACATTAAATCTTAAATTTTTAATTATTTATTACTTTTTCTTAAATTTGTTATGTTAAATCAAGTAAAACCCCCTCGTTTGTTATTGGTATCAGAGCCATAAAGAGCCATAAACATCAATAAAAATTTATAAATTATGGAATATTTAGAATTATTAAAACTATCAATTATAAATCTTCTAATAATTAAAGAGCTATTTATTTATTTACAAGAAATAAATGATAAAGAATTTAATGATAACATAAATATAGAAAGTTTATCTTGCGATTTCTCATGTGATGAAACTGATTGGCAGTTATCTTCACCATGAAGAATAGACTGTTTCGACACACTAAAAGGTATCCAAAGGTTGAGAAGTACTACAAAATCTTGATGTCTCTAAAGAAAGAAGCCAAGGCACATAAAGATGCTGAAATAAGAGAATTGTATTATATAAAGTTAAAAGAATATAAAAATCGTAGAGCTGTAATGATTCTACTTAGCAATGCCTAATTATACATTACAAAAGCTTCGAGAAGAATTGTATCTATATCAAAAGGAGTTGGATTTTATTGAAACAAAACCAACTTATCATAGAGGAGATGCTTTTAGGATTAATTTTTTGAAAAGCAAAATAAACCAAATAAATGAAGGTCTTGATATTCTAAGTTGTGTATGAAGACAAACAAATATCTTAAACAATGGATACATAATATAAATCTAATTTTAAGCTTAAATATAATTCTTGAAGAATATAATCGAGAATATGAACACATTAAAACAAAAGAGAATAAAGAAAAAATACAAAGTTGCAAACAAAAGATAAAAATTACTCAACAAAATGCTCAAATATTTTGGAATAGATATAAAAAATATAAATGGATAAAATAAATAAAAATATTGAGGAATTAAATACATGAATGAATAAAATACTTGAAGCACTATATGTTCTAACTCAAGAACTTAAAGAATTAAAAACAGAAGTTCAAATCTTAAAGATTTGTAATTCAAATGTTGAAGATTTAATAAAAAATACTTGTCTTAAGAAAAATAAATTCGAAAAGAAAATGAAAGAAAGAGAAATTATAATAAAGCCAATAAAAACTAACAAAGAAACAGTGCATCCAAATTCCTTTGATGCATATATGATTAATGTTAAATTACCTAAAATATTAGCTGAAGAAGAAGTTCTTAAAAGAGAAGAAAAAGGTAAAGACATAGCTATATCATCTAATCCTAAAGATCAAGATTCAGAATCAGAAACTGATAAAGATGAATGAGATTAATGAATTAATAGATCAATTTGAAAAAATAGATCTTTCTGAAATAGAGAAATATGAAGTATTAGTTAACACTAATAATACAACTAAGGCCCAAGTGGTACAATAAAACCAGAAGATATAGAAATAGAAGAATCAGAAATGATGCCTATTCCTAAATATAGAAGGCAATATTATGATCATATAAAGAAAAATAAATATCAAAAACACGTAGATAAATTCACTCCAGATACTAATTATAGTGAACCAATAAATCATGGAGGTTCTAAATTAAACATAGATTGCAAAGAAGATACTAAAAAATCTATAATTTCATGGGCAAATACTATGAAAGTTTTCTTTTTATATAACGCTGATGATACATGGACATCAAATAGACAAGTAGATTATTTAATTGCTACATTTGATGGTATTGTTTTCAATTGGTGGCAAGGATTAACTGAAAACATTAAAGCTATAATAAAAAGAAATGTACAAACTAAATTAATAGATAATACTGATAGAGGAATTGAAATCTTAGTTGCCTATCTTTCTAGTGAATTTCTAGAAGAAGAATGGCATGACCCTGATAAAGAAAGTACTAAAGAAAAAGAAGAAGCTAGAACTAACTTAATACATCTAAGAATTTGTAGTATGAAGCATTTAAAACAATATATTTGTGAATTTAAGAAATATTATTATACTCAATATTATAGCAATGAAGATCAGAGTATATATCTTAATACGTACTTTTTAAAACTTTCACATCCGTGGAATAAATATATAATGAATAAATGGAAGGAAGAAAATAAAAATTCAACTTCAACTTTAGGAAAAAGAATTAGTTTTCTCTTTTCAGAGTTAAGTAAATTATGTAAATCTAAAGATTTATATAAAATAACTAAAAAAATTTCACCTTTATATTGTAATAAATTTGAAGTACCCAGTCAATGGGGATGTAATAAAGAAAGAAGTAATAAAAAGAAAAAAAAGTTTCATAAAAAGAAGTATAAAAAATATACCAATTTTCAAAAGAAAAATATAAAACCAAAAAGAAGATATTTTAAAAGAAAACCTAACTTTAAAAGACATAAAAATCTTTCACAATGCCAATGTTGGAATTGTGGAGAAATTGGACATAAATCACCAGAATGTAAAAAAACCTAAAAAGATTCGAAGTATAGAGGCTGAATTTATAGAACTTCAAGATGAATTGTCTGAAATTTCAAATATAGAAAATTATTTAGATAAGGAAATATATATTGAAGAAGAAACTTACTCTAATAATTCAGAAAATGAATAAAGATATAATTGAAATTGAAGATTCAGATAAAGAAGTAGAAATATATGAAGGATCTGAAGGTTATGCTCAACGAATAACCTTTGATCAAGAAACTTTATTAAAAATAAAAGGTTTAAAACTTGATGCAACCAACCCTACTAAAAGTCTTTTTAAGTCTTTTGGTGACTTCATAAAAAGAGAAAAGATAAATATATATGATTATCATGCAGTTGAAAAATCTATAAATGTTGAACATACTAAAGGGCAAATTAGATTAAATTTGCTTACTAAATCTTCAATAAATCAACCTTTAAATAAAATCAAAAATAAAGAAGTAAGAAAAAAGATAAAATATGTTTATCTTGGAAGAATTCAAATTCTAGTTCAAGCTTTATTTAGAGATGGAATAGATAGTCCTATGGTTATTTCACTTCATGACCAAAGGTTTACAGATGCTAAAAATAGTCATTTGGGAACAGTTGAAGGAAATTTAATATATTCACAATTTTGCTTTGATTGTTATCCAAAATATAATGTTGATATAAATGATCCAAATATAAATGATACTTTAAGTCTACATTTTCAACTTTTAAAAGATTTAAAACTTAGAGAAAAAAGTCAAGCTTTTACCTTTTACTTTAGAATAATTTATGTTTTTACTAATAGTAATTATGGTAAAATAGATCAAGAAAAATCATATATTGAAATTGATAATGAATGCAGGGATATAACAACAATAAAGTTACCAATGATATAAGAAATTAAAGAAATCAAATATTATGAAATTAAAATAAATAGAAAACCCATTTTAGAATATGGATCTAGTAGTGGTACGATACCACAAATAGATTTTGAAAAAAATACTATATCTAGAAAAAGGGTTAGTAAGTTACCGCTTACTAATGTTGAATTTACAAGACAAGATATAATCAATACAATGATTATAAATGCTAAATATTTTAATAGTCAAGAATATATTGAAGGACCAAATATATTAATTGATACAGGAGTTAGTGGCAATCACCTTGCAAAACACAAAAATAAAGGTTTAATTGCAAAGGTTGCTTCTACAATATTTCAATATAAAAACTTTGAAGGACAACTAATAACTTGTGATCAAGAGGTACAAGTTTCAATAATTTTTGAAGAATTAAGAATAATTGTACCATGTTACATAAATAGTGATATGACAGGAGACTATTACGATATAATTCTAGGTAATAGTTTCTTAAGTCAATGTGATTATTATAAAATAGAGAAACATGGAGTTACATTACAAATTGAAAATATAAAGATCTTTTGTAGAAAACATGAAGGGAATTAATTTTCCTCTGAGTGTCTTTGTACAAATAACAGTACAAGATACTAATATAACAACATGTGCTTTAATAGATAATGGTTCAGAAATAACTTTATTTAAATCCTTTCTCTATACTAAATGGCAAGAGAATGGGAATATAAAGATAAAAGGTGTTACAGGTCAAGCCGAACATATTCATAAGAAAGCAGATAAAATAAATGTTATATTAGGAAGTAAAATTATTACAATAAACACTATATATGATTATAACTCCCTTAAAACTGATATATTGTTAGGAAATGATTTCTTACAACAATTTCAGTTTTATTCACAAAATCTTTATTCTGTTATACTAAAAACTAAATGTAATCATTATTTAAAATTACCCCGAATAAATGAGCCATTCAGAGTTCAGCCAGCGAAGCTTGGTGGATCGTATGATAAAATTCCGATAAAAATACACAATATAACAATAAAATGGATAACTCTTGAAAATGTAATAAAACAGCTAAAAGAAAATTATAATGATCATCCTCTGGCTTTTTATAAAGAGTCAGATTTAAAGGCCAAAATAGAATTAATTGAAAACATAGTTATTAAAGAAAGACCTATGTTATATACAGAAAAGGATAGAAAAGAATTTGATAAACAAATAAATGAATTATTATATAAAAATCCACCTTTGATTAGAAGAAGTAACAGTCTTTTTAGTAGTCTAGCTTTCATGGTTGAAAATGAAGCTGAGAAAAAATGAGGAAAACCTAGAATGGTAATAAATTATAAAAGACTAAATCACTTTACTAGGTCATATAGTTATTATCTCCCTAATAAAGAAGTTTTATTAAATCTTGTTAAAAGAAAGAAATATTATTCTAAATTTGATTGTACTTCGGGTTTTTGGCAAATAAAAATGGAACCTAAAAGTATACAATATACAACATTTAATTCCCCTCAAGGACAGTTCGAATGGTTAGTTATGCCATTTGGATTAAAATATGCACCTTCTATATATCAAAGAAGAATAGATAAAATCTTTAATAAATATAAAGAATTTCTTGTTGTTTATGTTGATGATGTTTTAATTGCTTCTAATACTTTAGAAGAACATAAAACTCATCTACTATAATTTGCTAAAACTTGTAAAGAAAATGGTATAGTCTTATCTGAAAGAAAGGCTATAAATTGTAAAGAAGATATTGAATTTTTAGGATTAAAATTGAATAAAGAAGGAATTAAACTCAATCCCATATATCTAAGAAAATTTGCGAGTTTCCTGATAAATTAGAAAATAGAAATCAAATTGAAAAATTTCTCGGTTGTCTAAATTATGCTGAGGGATTCATAATCAATCTTGCTAAAAAGAAACATGAGATTCAAAAATTGCTTCGAAAAAATAATACTAAAGGATGGAGTAATCAACATACAGAAATTGTTAAAACCTTAAATGAAGAATGTAAAGCTTTGCCTGAATTAAAACTTCCTGATGAAAATGATAAATTAATCGTCCAAACGGATGCGTCAGATCTTTATTGGGTAGCACTACTTAAAACCGATCTCAATGAGATATGCAAGTATACAAGCGGTACTTTCGGTCAAGCTGAGGTCAACTATACAACCCATGAGAAAGAACTTCTAGCCATCATAAAAGGAATTCAGAAATTCTCTCTCTTTTTATATCAAAAGCCTTTTAAAGTTCATACCGACAATACCCAGATACAATCCTTGGTTTTTAATAAATTACCAAATACACCCCAATACAGAAGGCTACATAGATAGTAAGTTTTCCTGTCCTTTTATAGTTTCAAAATAGAGTATGTAAGAGGTTCAGAAAATTTTCTAGTCGATTTCATTTCTAGAAATACAGAATTTGGAAACGGATGAGTTCTCCAACTCTAAAATGGATGAGATGGGTGTGCATTTCCCTATAAATGCAAATAAAGTGATTGTATGCACTATACATACAGCTAGTCCACTATCTAACGGTTAGTGGTAAAGACTTTTCAAATCCTTTGATGGGTGACAATTTCTCAAAAATTGTGTTGATGATACAGATCATCTTATAAACTCTTATTTTTCTGCAGGATTAAAATTCTAAAGAAAGATGGATCTTGAAGAGCTAAAGAATGAGATAGACGATATTGTCTTGGTTTGTCAAGACATTGTTGACAGTAATAAAGCTCTTAAAGATTTGATAGAATTAAATTTTAAAACAGTTACAGATATTTCTCAAGAAGGACTTAGAAGAGCCCTTTTTCTTCAAGAAAGTCTAGATTTGTTCCTTGAATCTAAAAATAAAGAAAAAGAAAAAATGAGTGAAGCTAAAAATGAGAGTGATAAAAGGGAAAGCAATAAAGGAAAAGATAAAGCAGAGTCTTCTGGAAGTCAAGGTACTGAATCAGTATCTGATAAAGACTTTTTAGACTCCATGAAAAATAAAGAAAAAACTTCTAAATCTCAAAGAGATGCTGAAGTTATTGAAATAAAAATCAATAAATCTGAAAGCTTCAACAACAGGGGATCCAATGAAGAATTTGTTCCCACAATTAAATGGGAAAGAGAATATAAAGAAGTTGCTGAAGAAGCCTATAGATGGGAGAATTCTAGAACACTATTCTACTCTAAAGGATATAGTGTTCATCCAAGAATCACCGCCATATTTGGAGCTGATCCTCATAAAGTTTTTCAACTTGCAAACTATGGATTCCTAGATCTGCTATATATTGGAAAAGATCTAAAGGAAATTTCAGAATTTGATGACTGCTTAAAATCCCAGGTCAGTCAAGTTGCTAGAAATAGAGAAGTCGTACTCAAGTTCTATTCTATAGCCCCAGAACCTGAGATGCGCATTTGGCATAAAGTCCAACACATAATTACTATAGACATTAGAACTACAAACTTAAAGATTGAAACTGGTATAAAGAATTTTCGATCTTTCAAGTTCACCAGTTCATGGATCACAGAAAGAAGAGCCATGGGCATTAAAGTCATTCAATCCATTGGTGAATCTCTATGTGAGCGACAATATAAAACTCTCATGCAGGCCAATAATTGGATTTTATTAAAGAAAGGAGGACAAATAAAATCTCCATTGTTAAAGGAGTTCCTCACTAAATTTTTCAGACATGAATTTTACTGCACAGAGACCACAAGGAAGAAAGCTTGCAAAATAATTAGTTGTTGCAAATCATGATGTAAGCACTTACGTCAGTGCAAGGAGTGACGGATGCCATGACATCATCATCCACTAAAGAATTATGGCAGACAGCTGTGGGAGGCAGCTTTTGACTTCTGAGGCTAAAGATGATAAAGATCCAACTCATAAAGAAAGAGACAGCGGACGTCAATTAAAACTTTGAAATCCGAATAGTTAGATTTCTAGATCTATAAATTGTACTTAGATTTCATTTGCAAAGCATTCAAAAAAAATTCAGACTGATTCTTACTCTGAAAAATAATCCATAGAATAGGAAACCAGCATTTCTAGATCTTTGTAACCATCTTCTAAATCATGTTTGTATAAATCCTTTTTGAAGGAAATAAAACCAGTTTATTTTCATAAATATTCAAGTTTAGAAATCTTTCTATAGAAATCTTTTAAGCTTGTATTTCTCCTAAATTTTTCAAAATTCTCTATCCCTACGAAGGCTGTAGTGATTACACCGTTGGAGACAATAGCCGTTTGGAAGTGTAAGTCCCGTGAAGCTAGGAGGGCGTTTGGGCGAAAACCAGTCAGGCTTGTCGAGGTGATTGAAGACGAGTCCGGAAGGAGGATTAAAGAATTAAGGACGTCAAGGAGGTAATAAACTTTTAAAAGATTTAAATAGAAATATTTTTCTACTTGATGTTATGAAAGTATATGGTTTTAGAGTACTTCATCAATTACTTATGAGATTTGTGCAAATATCTGATTATTGTTTGGTTATATAAAAGATAAAAATGGGTAAAGATTTTGATATTATAAAAAACCAATTTAAAAGAAAAAATAATTATAAAAAGAAAATAGCAATTTTGAAACCACTAGAGGATCTACCCGAAGATTTAAGAATTCTTATTGCAACATATAATAATAAAGAAGATTATGTTTTTGATCTAATCAATAAAACTATAAATCACGAAATTTTTAAAAATTATGTTAAACAATTAGAACAAATAGACATAGAACTAAAAGAACTTGCTGAAGCAGATAGAACACTAGAAAATTATATTCTTATGAATTGTAAAAATTTAGAAAGAATAAGACTAATAAAATTGATATATGACGAAAATTGGGACATACCATACTTTTTTTAAAAACTTAAAGGTATAAAATCATAATAAAGTAAAAAGTTTGGACACCAAAATAAATACGGAAACTTTAAACAGTGAAATTACTATTTAAATAATAAAATTACTATTCAAAAGGGGTAAAATGAAAAACCTTTTTAAAAGAATGATATTTTGAAAATAAATTTATAAAAACAGGATAATTTAAAAATAATTTCCCCTCTCTCCTCCCCTCTCTTCACTTTTGTCCTGTTTGCTTTTCTTTCGTTTTCCTGTTTATTCATTGCATCTCCTCTCTCTCTCTCTCTCACTTACACACTTTCTCAACGATCTCAGAAAAAGAATGGAAGAATCCATTGTTGGATCTGTGGTTGGTGCGACCATTCAAGTTGTGATTCAAAATCTGCTCTCACTTTGCGCGGACGAGTTCAAGATCATTCGAGATTTCAAGAAAGACTTGGAAAAGCTGAGAAACTCTCTTGGTATGGTTCAAGCTTTCTTGAACGATGCCGAGAAGAAACAAGTCACCAGTGAAGCTTTCAAACTTTGGCGAAAGAGGCTTGACGCTTTGGCTTTCGAGGCCGACGATGTTTTGGATGAGCTCAACTATCATGTTATCCGCAAGAAAATGAAGAATATGGTACAAAACTGCTTCTCACACTTGATGTTTTGGAAACCCATGTTATTTCATCAAGAAATGGCTCATAAAGTTAGAGATATCAATGAGAAGTTGAAGTCGATCAACGAAGAGGCGATAGGTTTTGGCCTTCAAGGACATGTGGGTGCACATGTTCCAACTGTTGAATCTGATGTACTTTCAGACAAAGAAACTGATTCATCCTCTGATGATCCTTTTGTTATTAGGAGAGAAAATGATGTTTCCAAAATAGTGGAGTTGTTGACTAATAACTCATCTCATGAACAAGGAGTGTTCGTCCTTCCTATTGTTGGGATGGGGGGGCTCGGAAAGACAACATTGGCTAAGAAAGTGTTTAATGATGAGAGGATAAAGAATCATTTTGAAGAGCATATTTGGGTATATGTTTCTGAAAAATTTGATGATAAGGCTATTTTCAAGAAGATTCTTGAATCAATAACAACACAGAAGGTTGATCTTGAAACTAAAGATGTTCTTTTCAGAAATCTTCGACAAAATCTGGAGGCGAAAAGGTATCTGCTTGTTCTTGATGATGTTTGGATCGAAGAGACAAAGAAGCTGGACGATTTGATGGATACCTTATCAGGAATGAGTAAGGCAAAGGGAAATAGCATCATTGTTACTACACGAAGTGAAAAGGTTGTTTCAATTGTGAGAAATGTTGATCTTCCAGAATTGAGCAAGTTGTCAGATGAAAATTGCTGGTCCATAATCAAAGAAAAAGCTTTTGGAAAAGGAAATATTTCTTCAGAATTTGAGATCATTGGAAAAAGCATTGCAAAAAGATGCCAAGGTCTGCCATTAGCGGCAAAAGTACTAGGGGGCTTGTTGCGTGGTAAATCAATAGACGAGTGGTGTTCAATTGGAGAGACCCGACTTTCTGATTTGGGAAAAGATGGAAATAGTGTCATGAAATTATTGAGGTTGAGCTCTGATTACTTGCCATCGCCATTACTCAAAAAGTGCTTTGCATATTGTTTGATTTTTCCCAAAGGCTATGAAATCAACAGGGAATTATTGGTTAAGCTTTGGATGGCAGAAGGATTTCTTCAAAGTGATAGGACAAATGACATGGAGACTGTGGGTAACAAATATTTTGAACTTCTTCTACAGAGCTCCTTATTACAAGTTGCATGGAGAAGTGGTGATATTGTAAAAGATTGCAACATGCATGACCTTGTTCATGATCTAGCAGACTCAATTTTGGATGACACTGGGTGAGTTCGATATATTTTGTTTGTTGGAAAACACAATAGAGCAGAATATCTAAAATTCGATATTCTCGTAGGTGGATTTATTCGATAATATAAATACCATGCAATAACAGTTTTTACAGTAAAAACACTATAGCCAAAAGCAAATTAAACGATGCCGTAAACAAATAAACAAACAAGAAAGTTCAGTAAACTTATCAGTATTTATTTGATATTGTCAATGACTGAATCATCGGGTTGAGCCGGTTTGTCTTAAAGAAATATTCGCCCTATTGACCGGTGCGATGGGCCTGCGATACTCCTTCCAGGATAAGACAGTCCAGAGATTCGTTTCAAGCCGCACTGCTACTTCAAACCTCACTTCGAAAGCTAATCAACTCAAAATATCGTATGCGAGCAGATGCACACCAAACACGAAAATGCACAATTGATATTATAATCTCACTTGATCAGAGGTGCACTCAAAGAATTGAATTCTCACACTGATCGATTCAGAGAAATCTCAAATGGTTTGTGTTTTCTTGTGTGTTTTCTGCAAAGACCAGAATCAGCTTTATAGGGGAAAATAATACATGATATTAATACCGATAATTAATTCTGAAACTGTAACTGTTGTAACCGTTTGTAACGTTTCAGATAATTAAATCTGAATTCGTAACTGCAAGTAACAGCCGTCGGTTACTCAACAATCAATATCGCGTATTAATATTCTGTAACCGTTAACCGTTTCAAAATTAATGTTGTGTATTAATATTCTGTAACGGTTGAAATTAAGTTTGAATTTAAAATTCAAACATAATTCCAGGGCTAGTTCAGTAAAAGATAAGATCGGGACCGTGACAATTCACCCCAACGCCTGCAGTTGCGTGTGGGACTACCCATATGCGGTACTTAGCTGTTTAGTTTACACTACAATAACACTTAACCGCATAAATACTCCAATTGTCACGGTTAAATATCCCATATGGGATTTTACACTTATCCTTTAACATACAAACAATATTTAACAAGACTTTATCTATGAATTTACACCACGAATGGCTTCATCCTAAATTAATCCCTATAAATGTTATTACAATTAAGCCCATTTCCAACATTGTCAAAATCTATTTCCAGTATTTCAAAAGAGGAAGCTGGAAATTTGCGTTCATTAATATTTGTAGGTAAAGTTCACAAAGACATGTTCTCAGACTTTAAATCTCTACGCGTTTTAATTCTGATTGGTGATGATATTGGAGAGTTGCCGAAAATCGAGAATTTAATACATTTAAGATGTGTTGACATCTCACGCACAGGAGTTGAATATTTGTCAGTGTCTATTGGCAGTTTCTATCACTTGCAAACATTCAGAGCAAACTCTTGTTTGAAGAGCTGCCAAACACATTAAAGAATTTGATAAACTTGAAGCATATTGAGATTCGCACTCCGCCACAGAAGCTTGGAGATCACGAGATGAAAGCCATTACAAATGAAAAATTACCAATGCTAGGACACCTACCACATCTCAAGTCTCTCTGTTTGCGTGATCTATCAAATGTGAAATCCATCGGTTCTTTGTTTGATGGGATTCATGACAATGGAGTTGGCAAAGAAACAATTATTTTTTTTCCAGCTCTTACCCTCCGTTTGGTTTTAGGATTTTGGTAAGGAAAATAGGATGAAATTTTTTTTTTTTGCTTCAAATGATAGTACTTTATGCTTTCATTTTTTATCCTTTCCATTTTCCTCCCACTTTTCCTCACCAAAATCCTTGTTCCAAACATAGCCTTAAGAGCCTTATTTTGCATAGAATGTCAAATTTGACGGAACTGCTAACTGAATCTCAAACTCAAGTATGTGAAGTGGTGGCATTTCCCCACCTTGAGCATTTGGAGGTTGTAGATTGCAAAAAAGTGACAAGTTTTTCAAGTCGCTTCCTAGGTCGCATCAAAATATTGACAATCGGTGGCTTAGGTAGCAGCTCAGTTTTGGAAAATCTGTTGGTAAAACCTCGCTTACAGAACTCTGTATTTTTCAAGTAGAAGGATTAGTTTGTCTCCCTGATTGCTTGTTCCATAACAATCCAAATCTTGCATATTTGATGATAAATGCTTGTCCCAAGTTAACACATCTATTTGGATGCTTGCGAGGTGGCAGAGCTGCTCTAAGAAAGTTGCATATACGGAAATGTCCAGAGTTGAGTCGATTATCAGATGACCTACACAATCTTAATTCTCTTGAGGAATTGAACATATGGTGTTGCAAAAATCTCAAGTCAATTACGTTTGCCTCCATGCAAGGCTTCACTTCTCTTCGTACTTTGCAAATTGAACGTTGTGATGCATTGACGGAATTACAGAAGGAAATGTTAGAGTCGAGTGCGTCGTCGCTCGAATATGTCTCATTGAAGCAACTGAGTAGTCTAACGAATTTGGCCACAATAATTGGCTGTCTAGAGAAAGTGCAGCGTCTCACAACCTTCAGACTTTATTCTATTCCTGCGTTCATTAATAATGGCTTCTCCATGGAGATTGGCTCTTTCCGAAGCTTGCGTGATTTATACATTGGTGACATGAAAAATTGTCTCTCTCCCGGATCAGCTTCAACATCTCACCGCTCTATGGAATTTAGAGTAGACACATTGGGAATAGATACATTACCTGAATGGTTGGGGAACTTGTCATCTCTACAGGGATTAGTGCTACGTTTTTGCAAAAAGTTAAGACGTCTCCCCTCTAAAGAAGCCATGCAACGCCTCACCAAATTAACAACATTAGACATTTTCCACTGTCCACTATTAAAGCTGAAGAGATGCCACATTGAAGGACAAAGTGATGATGATTCTGAGTGGCCCAAGATTTCTCGTATACCCCAAGTTTATGTCATTCCGAAATCAGTATCTATAAGGAGTTACAGTAACGACTATTTTATTGGTAAAAATAATAGTCCAAGGCCCACTGGATAAGAAAGTTAAAATCTTGATTAAGTTAGCCAACTACAATATCTAGTGTTCATGAACATAAATCAATGGTTAGGATTTTGGTTATTTGTTATGTAATAGGATCTGTAAAATGATCTAAAATGTGGTTTAAATGTCTTTTATGTTACTTCTATATATATATATATATATATATATGTATATAACTTACTCAAATTTGATAGAAAAGATAAGAAACCGTCTATTGGATAATTTGTTATTCTTCTCCTTTTTATCACTTTTACAGATTGAAGATGGGGCAGGGTCAAGCTCGTGATGCGATCGACCTCGTGAGTCCTTCATGAAAATTGAAAACCATTGGTTTAAGGTAATTAGATATTTGAAAGCAATTTTAAACATTACCCATTGTTCATATATGCATGTGTCCTTTATAGTTTTAGACTTACTTAACAGGGTCGTTAAAGTGATTATAGTTTTAATAATAATAATAATTAGTAAGGTTGATGACAAATTCGATATGTGTGCATAAAAAATAATATGATTTAATGACATATTAAATTTTTGGTAGTATCATATTATTAAAATGTTTTTAACTATTTTTAATAGATTTAATTATAAAATTAATGATAAGTAAAAATAAAATAATTTATAATAAAAAAAAAACAATTACAAATAAAGTTAAAAAAATGATATTGAAGAGTATTGAGAGATGAAAGAAGATAGAAAGGAGAGAGAGGGGGAAGAAAAAAGGAGAGATAAAAAAAAGGCCGAAGAAAAAAAAAAGAGGAGAGAGAAAATAAAAAAAGAAAAAGAAATTGAGATTGACGAATCAAAAATTTGTCAGTCCAAAGATAGTTATTAAAAGGGCTCCCCTTTAGATAATAGTATAGATAGTAGTCTTGGATCCGGATCCACTAATAGAAAGAGTTGAAATCTTGATTAAGTTAGGTAATTAAGATATCTCGTGTTTTTGTGAACATCAATAAATGGTTAGAATTTTGATTATTTGTTCTCTGATACGATCAGCAGAGATTTGTTGGGAGATTTGTTAAATCACTTCTCTTTTTACCACTTTTGCAGAGAATCTATGGCTGAAGATTGAAATGATCAATATTGAGGTTGTTGAAGTTTGGGATTCATTTATGATTCGAGTGATGCCTTTTATTACAATAAGGGTGTTCGTTTTTGTTCTTAGACTTTAATTTGTCAAACGAGACAATATAATAGTAAAGATTGTTCTTCCTGTGAATCTTAGATAATTTTGAATTTTAAACTTTGGGATTTTGGAATTTCGAAATACATGTTTTAAGGATTCTTGGCTTAGGGGCATTGTGTGCTGTGTTCTGAGCTTTATATATATAAAATAATAAACACATATCACCTGTGCACACATACTATCAGAATTCAAAGGCCCACGAACTGCACGTGTTATGATTTTGGGGATGGAGCAATGACAAATTTTCAAATGTAGAAATATTATGAAATTTTATTCAACAATCAATAATTGATAAATTTTTGTTGACTATGATCGGTTTTCATGAAATTTGATGATTGCCTCACTAATCTTGTGGGACAACTTTTGCTCCTCTCTCAATTTAGTGTTGAGATGTATCTCCACACAAAACTGATGGAATTCAAATAACTAGCGATACTCTCTATATCTCTAAAACCAGGATACATGTTTATTAGGCCAAAGATCACGGATCAAATGGTCACTAATTTTATGATGATGGAAAAATTTTCCCCTCCTTTTTCCCATAAATTACGTTTTTGTCCAAAAATATTGTGTGGGGTATAAATTGTATGGATATATTAAAAGTAAGATAGAGATTGATCAATACAAACAATTGAATAATAAAGTATTAAAGAATATAAAATCAAAGTGATAGTATAATTAACTTGTTATTCTATCGGTTGTCATCATTTAAGCTTATTGTGGTACAGGTCATAAGTCCCAAACTCGAGACTATTCAGCAATGTCACCAAGTCCATATTATAAAAGAGCATGCTTTTTACTAATGGTAGAATTCATCACAGATTTAACAAAAATCGACAGAAACTATGCATAATTTTTTAATAGACGTTATCTGTCAGCAAACGTTTCATCATTGACAAATTATATTTTTACTTTTAGGGAATTCCAATTTCGTTTCGTAATGTATGTCTTTTTTCAATTGTGTTCCAATAATTACGATTTTTTTTCACATTATGTCCTATAAAGTACAATTTTTCACATATTATGTCCCTCAAGTTAATCTCCGTCAAGTTTTTAATGAAAATACCATGTGACCTTTAGTATAAATTATTGTTGGGATGACACGTAGCATTTTTCGGTAAAAAAATTGATGGAAATTGACCTACAGAATATATTATGAGAAAAATTATTCTTTATAGGGCACAATGTAAAAAAATCAAAATTTTTATAACACAATTAAGAAAAAAAAATCATACATTGTGGAGCAAAGTTGACGATTTTCACTTTAACTTTTACTTTTGTTGTATTCCTTTTGAATCCATTGCAAATACATTTTCCTGTGATGGAATTTTATTTATCACAAATATTCACTTCAAGTGCCCAAAAATCCAAGAAATTAATCACAAATATTTCATATATCCTCTTAAATTATGGATGAGTAGGCTAGAGGTGCCGGCCCACTGAGTATCGTTGGGCCAAATTTGGTTTTCAATTAATTCTAAGAATAGGTTTAGGTTTCAATACATTAAAAAACCGCATAATAAAATGGGCCAAAAAATAGCAAAACTCGCCTATTATTTAAATGCATGATACGTGTATACGATAAATATAGTGTCATAATCCCAATTAGTAGAACACATTTATAAACTAAAAAATATTGAGATTTTATAACTTCGAATAAATAGCACCATTGCTCGACCCTAGAACGAAAAACTTTCCGGTGGGCAGCTCGTCTCGCGGAAGCAACGCTAGGCGGGCACCGACCTCCGCCACGGCATTGGCGGTGTGTGTGCCCTTGCCACCGGTCATGGCGGTCCGAGTGAAGCCGGGGCAAAAGCAATTGACACTTAGCCCATGCCCTTTGTAACGTTTGGCCAAAACCCTAGAGTATGCGTTGAGAGCCAATTTTGAAACTGCATAATCAGTCCACACTTGGGGCCATCCTTGGCTTCTCCATGTCCCACTCTTCACATTTTGTAGAAATAAATTGACCATCTCTTCTATTTGCTTTTCTTTTAGATTTCTTCATCAAGAAGCATTTCTTTTAATTTGGGATTCTTTAGCTTCTGCAAAAGCATAATTAGTTAAGATCTTTTCGGATTTATCAACGTATATAAAACATATAAATCATGTAGCTTTTGTGATAGTTACAGAAACATGAAATTCTTAACCTTGAATTATTTAATTTGAATTTGATTGCATTAATTTAAATTCTAGCCACTATTTTCAGTGATAATATAATATAAATGTTTAAAACTTCCACTTGTTAAATTCTTCCCTAATTAATACTAAATAATTTTGGGACTGAATGAGTACTATGACAATTTGCATTTGAGATGCATAATAACATTCACTATTAATATCTTAATTTCCTTTATGATTGAAAAATTGTAAATTAGTCTTTAAAATGTTTCAATCAAAATTTAATTAAAAGCTGTGTTTATGCATGAAAACTACTCAATATATGTCTCAACAAATATAATTAAAGTAACTTACATTTAATAATCCAAGCCTTGAGCTAATATTAAGAATTCGAGCGGCGGTGGTTGAGCGGCGGAGCAAAGGGAAGAGGGCCTCAGTGAGCAGTTTCGGGCCATAAAAATTGGTTCTGATCACCGTCTCCGTCTCCACCACTGAGTTCCCATGTATATCGTTGAACGATACAGCTGCATTATTTATCTGAGGAAAAATAAAATAAAATAAAATAAAATAAATATATAGTCAATTAATTAATTCTCATGAAGTAATTTAATCAAGGAAAAATTACACTGACCACCCCTGAAGTTTGGCTGATTTACGAAAAACCCCCTACTTTTTCAAAAATTACCAAAAACCCCCTAAGGTTTCAAAAATATTACAAGCTTATTTGAATTTTCGAAAATACCCCTTCCCCTTTTTTGGGTGATTTACATTGACCACCCTGAGATTAGGCTAATTTACTAGAAATCCCCTGTGGTTTTAAAAATTACCAAAAACCCCCTGAGGTTATACTAATATTACAACTAGCACCTACTTAGGTTGACTTATCAACAATATTAATTCTTTTTCCTCTGTAATATTGTTATCATAAAATTTTAATTTAATAGATTTGGAAAAAAAATATGATTACTTATTCAAATAAATATTTCGAATTTAATGTTATGAATTTATACTAAATATACGTAATATGTGCTAAATTTATAATTGAGAAAAATATAATTATATGCATCGTATATATCCATTATGTGAAATGAGAAATATAAACATTGATTGAAATAAAAAATTGAAATTAAATAATGCACTTGAAAACTTTATTTAGCTTGAGGACTCTAACTCATTTCTCTTAAAATTTACTCCGTATTAGCGATAATATAACATACTTGATGTGTTGGTAGATACCTTTAATGCATTAAATTCAGAATATTTATTTGAATAAATAATCACATTTTTTTTCAAATCTATTACATGAAAATTTTATGATAACAATATTACAGAGGGGAAAAAAAAGATTTAATATTGTTAATAAGTCAACCTAAATAGGTGCTAGTTGTAATATTGGTATAACTTCGGGGGGGTTTTGGTA